>JASVEL010007612.1:0-34448 GCA_032618575.1 Nicotiana noctiflora
TAAGCTTAAAGCGTATAGACAAATCAGTTTCAAATAAACTTCTTGATAAAAAAGGTGAGCAAATGATCAAAATGATCATAATAAAGGAGGCAAGTGATCTAGAAGATCACATGACATAACACTTCATAATATCCCATGAGAGATTCAGAAGCTAGTGTACAAGATTGAGATGCGAAGGCTTAAGGATGTGAATTGATGCTCTCATCAGGGGGAGTTAATACGCGTTGCACTTTTTTTCACTTACAAGGTTTTGTCCCACTGGGTTTTCCTTGCGAGGTTTTTAACGAGGCAACCAAAAGGCGTATTGTAGATATGTGTACTCTTTTTCCTTCTCTAGAATTTTTTTTTCCCACTGGGTTTTATTTTAGTTAAGGTTTTAACGATGCACATTATCATTGAATAGACATTCAAGGGGGAGTGTTATGAATAGAATTCTATTTAGAGTGAATGTCTATCTTGTGGAGAGTTTTACTTTGTGACTAAGTCATATTTCTCCTATAAATAGAGGGGTTTTACCCCATTGTAATTCATTCCAGACTTTAATAAGAATTTTCTCTCTTTCTCTACAATATTGTTCTTCATTCTTTTATTATTTCATAACATGGAATTCTTTTTCAAAAAAGATTTTCAAATCTGTGTTTCTTTATGGAATTAATCTAATTTTTGAGAGACTTTGAAAACAACAATTTCAAATCTCAAATATAGTTTAAGACCTCTTTTTGGGCCTCATGACTAATTGGGACTTATTAGAGCAAATATCATTTGTAGCCCATCGGGCAAAACAAATTTCATCCAGTAACCCACAAATTAACCCTAACAAATTATAGGGTGTGTTTGGTATGAAGGAAAATATTTTCTGGAGAGTGGGAGGGGGAGGGGTAGGAGAGTTGCAAAAAAAATATTTTTCTAAAAAAACTATTTTTTACTCTCTAACCAAACATAGAAAATATTTTCCAGAAAATGTTTTCCACTTACCAACCAAACAAGAGAAAATAAGTGATAAAATCACTCATTTTCCATGAAAACATTTTCTAGGAAAACATTTTCCTTCATACCAAACACACCCATAGTGTAAAAATAAAATAATTGCTAGCCGGAAATATTATTAATTCCCAGGCCTGAAATTCAAAATGTGCCTGAAGGGAATACTGAAGAAGACACTCGCCTTTTTGCTGATACTGTCGTCAAGTTGAATCTTCAGAAGTTGGGCTCAACTATTGCTCGTGGAGGCAACGGTGTCGTTTCAGAAAATTGAAAAGACGATACAGCAAGGTTTATTTTTTCTTCATCTTAATTTTCTTTTTTCTTTCTTTCCGGGGTTTGGGTATTGGCTTTATTTCTGATTTTTTTTTTTTTTTTTGAAATTATCGAAAAGATGTATTATTTCTTTAAAAAGTTCATGGAAAACAAGGTTTATTTTAGTCGATGTGATGTACAGGATCAAGAAATGTTAAGATGAAGATGTTGTATTCTGTAACTTTCGTATTTTGTGGTAAGAACAAAAAATCAGTTACTTTTTTTTCAATTAAAGTGTCGTTGTTGAAATGGAAATAGAAAGTTTTCTTTTTTATCAAAATGGATTGTTACTACACAAAAAATATACAAAATTGATTGTCACTATATAGCAAATATATAAAATAGATGTAACTATACAAAATATATACAAAATAGATGTAACTATACAAAAAATATACAAAATAGATTGTCACTACACAAAAAATATACAAAATAGATGTTACTATACAAAATATATACAAAACGACTGTCACTATACAAAAATACATGATACACTCCAAAAATATTAGAAAATACACATTATACACAATTTTTATACATTTTTAGACAGATTGAGATAGGCTCAATGTACACCAATGATACACTATCGAACTTAGGATATAATATTTATACATTGCAAAAAAAAATTCTCCATTGCACTAGGTAGGGGTCGAAACTGCACCATATGCTTAGGAAATAGGCACTCTACCCACTGAGCTACAAACACTTGTGTTGTCATACTCATTCTGTTCGGCTAGTATATGCAATATATTTAGGCCGAATGGCCATTTTTTAAAAGGGGGTCAAAACATAGGCTATTAAAATTTTGAGGGGCTATAGAGGGTAATTTTCTCGACTTATTAACATGTCAAAACCCAAAATTCATACCCATACACACGTTCAATTTCAATTTCAAATTAAACTTCAACAGAATCAAATTTTTTCAAAAAAAAAAATGGAATCTATGTCCATACGGGTAATCCTTAGTGATTTGTCATTTATAAAATATTAATTAGTCATTAGTTTTGGAACTAATCATATGCTTCTTGTACAGAAGCCATTAGTTGCTTTGTATGTCATTCTTGGGATAATTTGCATTTACTGACCTCTTTTCAATTTGTCTTGATACGCTATTTATTAAAGCTTTGACCACCAACACTATATTGTTGGGAGTTGTTCAATCTTTTCATTAGGGGAAAGAAGAATAAAAAGCTCAATATCTACTTTACCACTACACTGAAAGCAAAAGCTGGGTTAATCCTTGGCAAGCTTAAAACGAAAATGGGCTCAACCTTGTATCCAGTTGGACAGGACCTCAACTAATATTACCTATATCTACTTCAGAGTTCAGACTTTGACTTAAACTTCATTAGTTGGTTAATACTTACAGAATCCTAGTTTATAGCCTATGGTAGGATTTGAGGCAAAGTTACAACAACAAAAAGTCCATGGTAATCCTAGTTTAGATGATAATATTTATAGCCTGCTTGTTTAAGCTTTCAAAATCTGCATAGTTTGAACATTGTTTTTTTCATAAGTTGCTTAAATGACAAATCTATGTCTATTTAGGTGAACATGTTTGAATGAACACGGAGTTTAAGAGGAAAAAAAAAAGACTTTTGATTTTTTTTTAATCCTAAACAGGTCAAAAAGGGCCGATGAGATTAGCCAAAGAAAGGGAAAATGAAAGGAAATGAAAATTCTAGAGATAAAAAAATGACAAAGTAAAAGAAGGGAAATACCTTTAAAGAACAATGCATAATGTCATTTATCAATGTCAAGGAACTATGACTCTCTAGCTTAGCCTTCTCAATCAGACCAATTAAGGGCTTTAGCCACACGTCCGCTTGGCCTGATTTCCTTAGAAGATTACCCTCAACGGGGACTTCAATAATCAATTGCATCATGGCACCACTTCCACTTGAGGAGCCAACTTCTACACGGTGAGAAAGTGAAGGAAGAACGATAGAAGTAGTAAAAACATCAGTATGGGGAGGAGCAGAAACAATTGAGATTGGCAAAGAAGAAATCACAGACACGGGAGTTAGAAATAGAAGCCACCTTCATCAGAAACTGGGCTTAAGCCTTCACTATCAAACCCGCTGATAAAAAGCTGCTCAACAAGAATCATGAGCACCAGCGGAAGCAACATCATCATCATGAATCATAATCGGGGATTCATTAGACTCAATAAGAGGAAAAGAACTGAGAGAGAATGCCTCTGCTTCGTCATCAGAAATAATGCGCCTACGTGCCCGTGGCCTTGTTACCAAGGAACCCCCGTCTTTTTCTTCTTCAGAGTCTTGGTCAACAATGGCTTTTCGCGTTGATGAAGAATCCGAGATTATTTTTTGGGCCCTTTCCAAAGAGATAAGAGAAGTCGCGACCGCCTCAGCAGTAACTCCTCGAACAACAAATTCTGATAGAAAGAATTGTTGAAATAAGTTCAGGGAAAAAAACAATATGTAAAACAAAGCAAAATAAAAACTCTCACCACGAGTTTTTACTTTTCACCCATTAGTGCAATAGTCACGTGCAAAGTTCTACTTCTCACGGAAGGGAATTTTTCTCACCCACTAAACCAACAGTGGAAGCAGCAACACAGCGAGCATACCAGCTACGATCTCTATCATCTTCAGGGCTAACTAAATTTTTTTTGCTCCTAGCTACTAGTGTAAAAACACCATTACGAAAAAGCCTAGGGGAGTAAAGATAAATTAGATGCGAGAAAGTAAAAGGCATCTTAGCTAAATTGGTCAAATGACTCAAACATGCAACATCCCTCCATATTATTGGGCCAATTTGACATAAGCAAATGTCAAAGAAACGACAGAACTCGAGAATAACTAGGTCAATAGTAGGTTTGAATCCTAATGTGAATGGATATGTATAGACGAAGGAAAATTCAATTCAGTAAGAAGTAATTCTTTGATTCGGATTAGGAACAATGATTGTGAAGTCATTACTCCAGTGGCAATCTCTACGAATAAAGGAATCAAACCTCCTATAGTTTGGGTGGGGAAGATATTAGGACAATCTAAAGAAGAAACTTGATTTCTAAGATACTTTCTATCGTTATAGAAAGATAGTACCGCAGGAACAATCTCCTCTACTGTGGGTCCACGAAGAGGTTCAGAAGAATTTTTACCCCTAGAAGAAGAACTATGTGAGAGAGAACATCTAGTTCTAGGAGAAGGACCAGAAGTAGGTGAAGGAATAGAAGAACCATGTGCAGAGGAAGATCCTAAATTAGGGAGTCTACCTCTTCTTCTGCTCCTACTTGGGGCGTTAGGGAAGCTATCAACTATGAAGCCTTTCTAGGGTTAGGGTTTGATGAAGACATGATAATACGAGGAAGAACAAACAAAGATTTGAGAAATTGAATATTCAGAAAACTTATTTTGTGATAATGACCTGTAGATGCGTGATTTTGCCCCTACCCGAGATTTTTTATATTTTTAGCGTAAAATATTTAGTTTAGGCATAATATAGCTATCTTAGCTAATTTTGACTCTTTTACTTTATCTTTTCCTTAAAATGAAAAATAACAAAAATATAGTTTTATTAATGTTTCGTAGTCATTTTAAACTTGAAAAATACAAAAATAGTACTTTATATTTTTAGCTTATTTAAAAAAACGAAAATAATGAAATAAATAAATAAATAGTTTCATTAACATTTTGGGGTTACTTTAATTTTAAAAAAAGAATATAAAAAAATAATTTTGTTTTAATTATTAGTCTTATAGTTATTTTGCTTACGTAAGATAAATTAATAACACCATGTTCTCATTCTCGGTTCCGGACAAAGAATAATATTCGGGTTCAAGTTACCCGATTTTATAATTTTCGGACCTAATCCGTAATAATCCGAGTCCACCACACGGGGAACACGGACAAAAATAACCCATACAACACCCATATAGAGGTTGTCAATACATAATGGGATGGGGAATAAGAAGAAAAAGACAAGAAGAAAAAGACAAGGGAAAAAAAAAGGGCACAATTTCGTTCAAATATTAAAGAAGAACCAGGAGCTTCATTCTGGGGCATTCAACATATTTCCCAGAAGCAAATTCATTTAGATAATTCCATGAACATACACGCACGGAAATAAGGTTAAGCGAGAGGTCTATTCGAGTGCCGATGCGAGGTTCCGGTTCGTTGGCTTCTTTGCTTCAGCTCGCCGGTTATGACTCCATTTTGGTTTGACGATTGAGTTGTAAAACTCCAGCTTTGTTTATCAATATAGAGGTTCGTTTCTAACCTTTGTTTTGAATTGATATCGGTTACTACCATGTTCGAGCTTGAATAAATGTTATGTATGTTGCAGATTTTGTTTAAATCTTTCGAGTTTTAGCTTTGTGCTTATGTTATTGCTATCTCGAATTGGCATGCTAGATGGAAATGTTGTCCAAAAGTTTTCATGTTTGTGACTAGTTCGCCAAATTTGTAGTCGGGTTGATTTAATAAGTTCTATCATAATTTTGGTAGTCATTATTCGGTTGGTTGCTATATGTGTTAGCTCTAATATAAGTTCATGTTTAATTTTAGTTTGTCAAGTTTGAAACACTGTTTATTAGCCGTATATCCTACTAGCTTTTATTTTTAGATTAATAAATTAGGAAGTTTATTCGTTGGATTCACATGTTGTTTCGTTTTTCTCTAGTGATTAAGGAAAAGTTTGCATGATTCTTAGTTGAAGAAAGTGGTTTAATTTTCAAAAATGTGCTGATATTGTTTGTTCATTTCAATTCCTTTTTTTGTTTTTTTAATATTTTCCTTTTTAGAGGTTTTAAAAAAAAAGGCGTAACATATTCATATAGATGAATTACTTGCAGTTCTAATTCCTATGTATTATTACGTTTTTCTCTTAATAAAAAAAAATGCAAATGAGTTGCTTGTCTATTTTTGGCTAGCGTTCCTTTTATATTAAGGATCCTAATTAACATGATCACGTAGTGACAATTATAAAAATAAGATAATGGGATTTTAAATGGCTCTTATTATATTTCAATATGTCTTATGTTGATGAATATGGGTTGGGGTTTGAGTTTAAAGGTTGAATAAATTAAGGAATATCCGTAGTTTATTTTAGTTGAGTAAAGCCTTTTTTTGGAATAATTTGAGTCATGCCATGCCAAATAAAATCTTTAATGCATGGCCCTCATTTGAATTTTTTATTGTTTTAATCCTTACATTCCGAGGTTTGCCATTTAGCAAATTTCATGGCACTCGCAAAAGTGCAAATGCGAAATCGCTTTATGCACGACTTTAATAAAATATTTTCTTAAATACGGGTGCGCATTTATGTGACCCAAATCTTACTCTCGGCGAAACTGAAATACATTAAAGTCACAGGCGTACCAGTTGCGGTGTGACTTGAAATGTGTTTTCGTGACGTCGCAATTCTTCTAAAATCAAAAAGTGGAACATTAAAAGCACACAGTTAAAATATGTAAAGAAATCAGATAAAAGAAAAAATAGCAGTTGAGCGACCGTGCTAGAACCACGGAATCCGGGAGTGCCTAACACCTTCTCCCGGGTTAACAAAATTCCTTATCCAGGTTTCTAGTTCCGCAGACTGTAATACAGAGTCATAAATTTCCTCGGTTCGGGATTAAACCGGTGATTTGGGACACCATTATTTTTTCAAGTGGCGACTCTGAATAATTAAATAAATTGATCACGTTCCGACTGTCCTTTAAGTGGAAAAACTCCTTCACTGATTATTATTATATCTCCTCTCGGGGTGTGGTATTAAACAGTGGCACATTTACGATTACATTATATACATATTGTGCATGCGGTAAAAAAAGAGGTGTGACAGTTCTGGCGACTCTGCTGGGGAAGTATTCTTCACCTAGAACTTCGGTTCAGGGTTTAAGAATTCGAGCTCAGTTAAATTATTGTTTTTGTCTATATCTGATTTTATTATATGTTTAATTAATGTGCTACATGTCTACAGCTTTGATACTAGTTGCACTGTATATACAAACTGCTATATGTTTACCGCTTTGATATTGCGTGAACTGTATATAAAACTGTGCCGAAAACCCTTATCCTCTTACCCCCGGGGATGTGCTTACTGGTTGAGACTCCTCTTTCTGTTAGTGTCAATACCAAAAATAAGAAAAGAGGCAGGATAAGTTACAAAGCCGGATGACTCCGCGGGTCACCGGTACGTAGCCCCCTCCTCGATCCGAGTTGTCCGCTCGGGTACACGGTCTAGTACCATTGAAAACATCGGGATATTGAGCCTAGATTTAGGACGTTTATTTGCATCATATCTGACTTAGGGGACTCAACACAGGGGTTGGGTCCGTCTAGGACAGGTGACCCGATAATCAAAAGACCGAGCATGTTATATGTTGCATTTATTTGTTCTAGATTATTACGGGCTAAATTCCTGAAAAACAAAAAGAGAGGAAATTTTAGAATAGAAAATATCGAAATGTCGACGAAACGCTGTCGAAGGTTTGAAAAGAAAATTTGAAAAATAGGTGGAACAATTTTGTTGAAATAATTGGTCAACTAATCTGACCGAACTACGCTGGTTTGATTCTCCCCATTAGGTGGGATACGTAGGCAACCCTCATCGGGTCCAACCACCCCTTCAAAAATTAAAAAAAAAATGTCGAAGTTTTAGTTTTCAATAAAATCAAAGTGATGTCATTTTGAAAAATAGCCGAATGTTCCGAAAGGACGCCGGAAGGCTGTTTTTGCAAAAATAGCCACTTTGAATCATTATAAATAATTTTTGGGCACAACCTTGAAATATTTCCTCGCGGAAATGTTGAAAGGTCGTAGCCGCAAAATCAAGTTTGGGTTAGCACACCTTTCAAATAAAAAAATAAATAAAAAAAAATGTGTGTTTAATTTTGTCAATAAAATCGAAGTGACGCTGTTTTTGAAAATAGCCGAATGTTCCGAAAGGACGTCGGAAGGCTGTTTTTGCAAAAATGGCCACTTTGAAGACTTTTATTTTCTTTTTGAATAATGGCCTTGAAATATTCCATGTGGAAATGTTGAAAGGCCGTAGCTTCAAAATCAAGTTTTGGGTTCCAACCACCCCTTTAAAAAATCAAAAAAAATGTGTGTTTAATTTTGTCAATAAAATCAAAGTGATGCCGTTTTTGCAAATAGCCGAATGTTCTGAAAGGACGCCGGAAGGCTGTTTTTTGCAAAAATAGCCACTTTGAATCATTTTTAATAATTTGCGGGCACAACCTTGAAATATTCCTTGCGGAAATGTTGCAAGGCCATAGCCGCAAAATCAAGTCCGGGTTCACACCCCTTTTGCAAAAATAATCAAAAAATGTCAAATTTTTGATTTTGTTATAAATAAGTCGGGTGATGCTATTCTTGTTTAAAACAAGCCGAATGTCCCTCAAAAGGACGCCAGAAGGCCGTTTTTGCAAGAATAGCCACTTTGAGTTATTTTAAATAATTTGCGGGCATAGCCTTGAAATATTCCCTCGCGGAAATGTCGAAAGGCCGTATCCGCAAAATCAAGTTTTGAGTCATCTCTCAACTTTACAAAAATAACCACTTTATCAAACAAGCCATTACATGGCCGAAATTTTGCTGAAATAGCCACATTTTTGCCTGTGTCGGTGCTGAACGATGCCCCATAGGCCCCAGGATCAAAATTTTACTTTGCATCTTCTTAAATAAAGTTTTGCAAAAAGAGCCACTTTGTCTAAGTAAGCCATTATATGGCCAATTTATGAAAAATAGTCTTGTGTTGGTTTATGGTGATGCCGAACGATGCCCCATGAGCCACAGGATAAAAAAAAAGTTTCAAGTTTATCTTTCTTAAATAAATTTTGCAAAAATAGTCATTTTGTCAAATAAGCCATTATGTGTCCAATTTTGTAGAAATAGTCATAATTGACACCAAAAATATTCTTATTTTTGTAGAAATCTCTGGCACAATGTTGAAAGTTTTTCGTGAGAGTTTGTAGTTGGAGTCGGCTTCCATAATTTTCTTTTAAAAAAAAAAATCAAATAAACATCTCTTTATTTCTTGCATTAATTTGCAAGAACTACGCTCGGTCTGATTCATGCGGGGCCATGATACGTAGGCAATCTCCATAAGATTCGACCACAACTGTATATGTATATACATATAAAAAAAAATGTTTTAAAAAAAAAAAATTTTTGATAAGGACTGGCTGAGTCCATTCTAACATGTTTTGTCTTGAATTTCGACGTAAGTAGAAGGTGGTTGGTTTGTGACAAGCGGACAACGCAAGATCCCCGAAAGATGGTACATGAGGAAATAACCCAAAGATTGAAAAGCTTAGAACATCGGTTGAAAAACACGCACGGGTTGGCAGGTCAAAAGAGTGTTGCTTTCAAAGATCTATGCTTGTTTCCCGATGTCCACTTGCCACCTGGTTTCAAGATTCACAAATTTGAAAGTACGATGGACATGGACATCCCATAGCCCATTTGAAAAGGTATTGCAATCAACTAAGGAGTCTGGGAAGAAAGGAAGAATTGTTAATAGCTTACTTTGGGGAAAGCCTTACAGGAGTAGCCTCCGAATGGTTTTGGGATCAAGATGCATCTCGCTGGCACGTCTGGAACGACATGGCACAGGCCTTTGTCAAACAATTCCAATACAACATTAACATTGCCCCAGACCGCATTTTCCTTTCAAATCTGAAGAAGAAATCAAGTGAAAGTTTCAGGGAATATGCCCTTAAATGGAGAGAGCAAGCGGCTCGTGCTGAGCCACCCATGGATGACCATGAGTTAATCATTGTCTTCCTTCGGGCTCAAGAGCCGGATTATTTTCAGAACATGATGTCCGCGGTTGGTCAATCCTTCTTGGATGTAGTCAAAATGGGAGAAATGGTAGAGAACGGTCTTAAGACAGGCAGAATTATAAGTCAAGCGGCTCTCAAGGCTGCAGCTCAGGCTGTCCAATTTGAATCTAGTGACACGAATGAGAGGGATGAAGAAGTCATGATGATATCGGGGTCAAGAAAAGGTTCCAGAAGAACACCTCGACGGTATGCGATGTCTCGACAGGTTTTCCATAACTCTCCTGAGCATTACTATCCACCTCCGAACCCACCATACTCAGTTGATCCACCCCAGTACGTTATTCAGCCATCAAATCATCCAAGAAAGCGAGCACGGGCATCACAAAATCTCTACCAGCCTCTGCAAAATTTCCAAATACCTTATAACCCACTTCCAAACCAAGGGTATAGAAGGGAACCGAAGTTGAAGGATAATTTCACACCAATAGGAGTTTCATATGCAAGCTTATTTGAGAAGTTAAAACAACAGGACATGATTGCACCCATCCCTCCAAATCATGTGGACCCACGTGCGCTTTAACCCATCTAAAAGGTGTGAATACCATTCCCATGCCCAGGGGCACAACATGGAAAGTTGTCGGGATTTGAAAAGGAAAATAGAAAGGATGATCCAAGAAAGATTGATTGTGATTCATAACAGTGACACCCAAAATATCGTGCTGAATCCGTTACCTGCACCTGATGATACACACTTTCTGGCGGTGATGCCCGGTGGCACGGAATATGAGAATCCACTCGGGAATTTGCCGACTGAAATGAGAGAAGGCCCTAGTGGTTCTGATAATCAAATTCGTGGCTAAATGTCAGGCTTATCAATTGGAGAGTCATTTGTGGTGGCTTATTTTGTTGTCATTTTTATTTGTCCGAGTTATTTCAGAATGGTAATCCGAATGTTGTTTTGTGGCTCAAACCTTTCATCCTTGTATTTTTCTTTTGATCATAGTGTCTCATCTAAAGGGGTCTAGGTTCGTTCTAAGTATGGTACCCAGTTTTGTTTTTTGGTTGTTCGAGTCGTTGTTTTATCGGTTAATGCAATGACCTATTTTATATTATTTCTAGACATTTTCTCTTATTTAGTCCTCTCCTTCCTATAGTTCTTTTTCTGCTAGCTCTAGTGACATGACGTGCGCGCATAGTTCTGGCCTGATCTTAAAAGTTAATCACAAAACCATTGGGAGGTGATCGAGATATTTAAATAAAGTAAGAACGGTTTGAGATTATTCGAAACCCGAGTCATGAGAAACTGGGGCAAGTAAAAGAAAACCGTTAAAGGCAAGCTGCCAAAATTGACATGGGGTCGTTCATAATAATGAAAATGAGAGTGTTGCCCAATAGTGCTTTAAAGATATGACGAATATTAATTGTGTTGTTTACACTTGGCATGTTTTGAAGATTGGAATGACGAAGGCATTTTGTTCTGCTATCCAAACACTTTATCCATCGTCAACCCTTCGAACCTTATTTTGATTTCTTTCATACCCCTCCTTCGGAATCGGTACCAAAATTAGAAACACAAATGGGGAAGATAAAGAAAGAAAAAGAGAAAAAGAAAACAACGAAAACAACCAAAAAGAAAAAAAAAGAATAAAAATGAAAAGGAAAAACTAGAAAAACAAGGAATTGGGAACTACGTTTGACCTGATTCCTCAAAGAGGATACGTAGGCGCTTCACAGCTCGGTCATAGTGTAAATAAAGAAGTAAAAATCCCCAAGCTAGAATCTGGGGCAAAAAAAAATGTGTTTATTATAAATAAATATAGGTCCGAAGGTTGTAATTTTGAACCCATTTTGTTTTATTTCGATCCTTTAATACCTTTTTTTTCTAGCCTTATCCAAATCCACATTACGGTCCAAAGAAAGACCTTTTGACCAATCTTCAAAAGAGGCCAAGTCAGGCAAATGAGAGAAGTCTTATCAGAACATAACACTCTGATTCCCATCAGAAAAGACTCGGATCTGCAGCAGAAGAAATATGAGAGAATCTTAGCAGTAACACCACCAATCCCCAGCGGAAAAGTAACACAAATGAGAGAGTCTTAGCGGTGAAAACCTTCACAGGCACCATAAGGCGATGAAAGCTGAGAGAAAACCGAAATGAGAGAGGCTTGGTAGTGAAAACCCCTCAGGCACTACAAGTCAAACGAAGGTTGGAAATGAGATAGGAAAGCCCCAGGAGAAGATTACAAAAAGGCGGTTTAACGACGGAGGATAAGCTATATGTGCATGTCATGTCCATTAGAGTTGGTATCCACGTTTGATAGGGTTATTTTATAATTTTTCTTCTTAGAGAGTCATCCTCGTTTTTGTCTTTTACTCTGTTTCCTTTTATCTTTCTCCTTTTATAAAAAATTCCCCAATAGAGTCCTGTTTGTAAGAAATGACTTCAAAATTTTCCATCAACTTTCCAATTATGCAAGACGGAATTTGATTGGTACACCCAAGTGGTATAAGTGAGGAGGGATTAAGCGCAAAGCCAGTGTCCAGAAGGATATTCCCCAGCAATAGGAAATCGACAAAGGGGTGGATCGGTGTGGAAAAGGATATCTCAATGAAGGTTAATGACCTCGAGGCCAAGGCCAATGAGACTCAAAGGTCGGGAAATGCCCATTACTTAGATATGCCTCCAAAGAAGGGGAGATATCCCCAGCAGAAAGGTATTTTCAGTGACAAGGGTGAACAAAGAAAATGGTTCACCAATAAAACATGCAATGTCTTCACGAAGGGTCATTGTCATAGGAATTCGGGTGTTCAGTGGAAAACCACGTGAAAAGGTTCGCGAATAAATAGTCGTCAAGGAAGGCGGGGAAGCAAGAAAGGAGAAAGCTATCCCCAGCATGAATATCATCAAATAATAACATCCCCAACAAGTTCTGATAATGAAACGCATAGCAGGGAAGAGGAGGAGAACCATCCCCAGCAGGAGCACCACAACCAGCCACCACATTTTAAAACTAACAAATTTTTCTTTGATTTGAAACAGGAAGAAGAGGGGTTGTTGGCAGAAAAGCATGCCACGAAGAAGATTCTCAAACTGGGGTAGAAAATTTTCTCCCGTTGCGAAAATTTTCTCGAAACCAAATACCCGGTTGGGGAAAGAAGCCAGATAACGCGAGGAAATGATCTTTGAACCCGATTATCCCCAACAGCTTTGAAAAAAAAAACAAAAAGAAAACAACAAGTTGTGATAGAGGAAATTATACCCCCAGCAGACAAGACAAAACGAGGAAGCTTGCGTTCGGAAAGGCAAGAAGTCGGTATCATCCCCAGCAGTTCTCGAAAAAATGAAACACTGATTTCGAGATTTCTCCGGCAGCATTATATCCTACAAGTTTTTCAAGGGAGCCAAGCGCGAGTCCTGAATGAGGTTTGGAAAGAGGAAAAAGGAAAAGGGATCCCCCGACAGTGTAATCCCCAGCTGATGACATTTCAATCCCCCGCAATCCCGGGAGAGAATAAAAGGTTTTGAAGGAAGTAGAAAAGGAGGAAATAGAGAAGATTTTCCCAGCAACATCATCCCCAGTAGGTAAGTAAACAATTCCAAAGATATCCCCGGCAGTCAAGGGAAAAATAACACGACCTAGGAGGAAAGCAATTCCGAAACAAGGTAATTTAGAAGAAAGGATGGGATGTATTTTGAAGTTGTAGTTGAAGTCAGGGAGCCCGCCTGAAGAATGGAGTGGCGATTTATTTTGAAGTTGTAGTTGAAGTCAGGGAGCCCGCCCGAAGAATGGAGTGGCGATTTAATTTTGAAGTTGTAGTTGAAGTCAGGGAGCCCGCCTGAAGAATGGAGTGGCGATTTAATTTTGAAGTTGTAGTTGTAGTTAGGGAGCCCGCCTGAAGAATGGAGTGGCGATTTAGTTTTGAGTTGTAGTGGAAGTCAGGGAGCCCGCCTGAAGAATGGAGTGGCGATTTAGTTTTAAGTTGTAGTTGAAGTCAGGGAGCCCGCCTGAAGAATGGAGTGGCGAATGAGTTAGTGAGTTGTAGCTGAAGTCAGGGAGCCCGCACGAAGAATGGAGTGGCGATTTAGTTTTGAGTTGTAGTTGAAGTCAGGAAGCCCGCCTGAAGAATGGAGTGGCGATTTAGTTTTGAAGTTGTAGTTGAAGTCAGGGAGCCCGCTTGAAGAATGGAGTGGCGATTTAGTTGAAGTTGTAGTTGTAGTCAGGGAGCCCGCCTGAAGAATGGAGTGGCGATTTAGTTTTGAGTTGTAGTGGAAGTCAGGGAGCCCGCCTGAAGAATGGAGTGGCGATTTAGTTTTGAAGTTGTAGTTGGAGTCAGGGAGCCCGCCTGAAGAATGGAGTGGCGATTTATTTTGAAGTGATAGTTGAAGTCAGGGAGCCCGCCTGAAGAATGGAGTGGCGATTTATTTTTGAAGTTATAGTTAAAGATAATTTAATAGGAAGTGAAAAACAAAAATTAGAGGCTTTAGATGAAAGCAAAAAGAAGAAGGAAGCAACAATTGGAAGGTTTCAAGTAAGGCAGCAATTTAGGCCTAGTCTGATGAATTATCTCCTAGCGTCAAAGTCTTAGTCTGATGAATCTTTCTCCTGAGATCACAACAATTTAGACCTAGTCTGAGGAATTATCTCCTAGCGTCAAAATCTTAGTCTAATGAATCTTTCTCCTAAGATATCAAAATCTTAGTCTGATGAATCTTTCTCCTAAGATCACAATGATTTAGACCTAGTCTGATGAATTATCTCCTAGCATCAAAATCTTAGTCTGATGAATCTTTCTCCTAAGACGTCAAAGTCTTAGTCTGATGAATCTTTCTCCTGAGATCACAATAATTTAGACCTAGTCCGAGGAATTATCTCCTAGCGTCAAAATCTTAGTCTGATGAATCTTTCTCCTAAGATATCAAAATCTTAGTCTGATGAATCTTTCTCCTGAGATCACAACGATTTAGACCTAGTCTGAGGAATTATCTCCTAGCGTCAAAATCTTAGTCTGATGAATCTTTCTCCTAAGACATCAAAATCTTAGTCTGATGAATCTTTCTCCTAAGATATCAAAATCTTAGTCTGATGAATCTTTCTCCTGAGATCACAACAATTTAGACCTAGTCTGAGGAATTATCTCCTAGCGTCAAAATCTTAGTCTCATGAATCTTTCTCCTAAGATATCAAAATCTTAGTTCGATGAATTTTTTTTTCTCCCGAGATGGTAATCATTCGATCTATACATTTCAAGTTTTGGTAATCAGGTGCCCACTTGAAGAATGGAATGGCAATTTATATTCGGAGTTTGTTGTTGAAGTCAGGTGCCCGCCTGAAGAAGGGAATGGCAATTTATGATTAGAGTTTGTCGTTAAAGTCAGAAGCCCGCTAGAAAAGCAGAACGCCGTCTCAGTTTCCAAGATTTGATAAGGATAATGAACAATCGAAAAGTGACAGAGTGTAACGGAAATCCCCAGCATGAATCAGAAGGAAGGCAACAAGGATCAGAAAAGATAGATTCGGACTTCGAAGGAAAATAGTTCGAAGATCACAAGTAAGGGAATTCACTTCGGAGTGCAACGCAAGTTAGCAACAAAAGAAGCTTGCGACCAGAATGCGAGTCAACAGTCCGAGATGATCGACAGAAGTTAGTCACAATGAAAAAAGGGCAAGAAGTCAATCCAAAATGCAGAAGCTGATGAAGGTTGTCCAAGAGATGGTCAATGACACAAGAACTGCAAGTCTGGTCCTGATCCAGAAGGCCGAAGAAGATTGAACTAGCACCTACAACTAGCGAGTATCAAAGTTCAAATTTAGAGTCTACATGAAGCACCAAACAATACTCAAGATCAAGCTTTAGAAGACTCATAGATAGGAATCTTGTAACTAGTAGCTGATAGGTTTAGTTAGCCTTTTTCATGTTTTGATGTAATAGCAGGACCACGGAACGGAACCTCGTCGGAACGGCACCTCGACTGGCTCTCCACCTCGGTATACTCCATATTCTTACTCACTTTCGAACTACACGTGGCCTGATTCCTTTATAGCCGAGGATATGTAGGCAGCTCAGATACAAGGGCTCGGTCACATCCTCTTCTTTTTAGTTTAGTCTCTCTAAATAAGGGTCGGGTCAAAACACTTGTCTAGTCGTTCTTTGTCTGAAAACTCTTTGTGTTTTCAGTCAAAGAGGGGCAGCTGTAGATGCGTGATTTTGCCCCTACCCGAGATTTTTTATATTTTTAGCGTAAAATATTTAGTTTAGGCATAATATAGCTATCTTAGCTAATTTTGACTCTTTTACTTTATCTTTTCCTTAAAATGAAAAATAACAAAAATATAGTTTTATTAATGTTTCGTAGTCATTTTAAACTTGAAAAATACAAAAATAGTACTTTATATTTTTAGCTTATTTAAAAAAACGAAAATTATGAAATAAATAAATAAATAGTTTCATTAACATTTTGGGGTTACTTTAATTTTAAAAAAAGAATATAAAAAAATAATTTTGTTTTAATTATTAGTCTTATAGTTATTTTGCTTACGTAAGATAAATTAATAACACCATGTTCTCATTCTCGGTTCCGGATAAAGAATAATATTCGGGTTCAAGTTACCCGATTTTATAATTTTCGGACCTAGCCCGTAATAATCCGAGTCCACCACACGGGGAACACGGACAAAAATAACCCATACAACACCCATGACACACACTACACTAAGGGGGACAATACATAATGGGATGGGGAATAAGAAGAAAAAGACAAGGGAAAAAAAAGGGCACAATTTCGTTCAAAAATTAAACAAGAACCAGGAGCTTCATTCTGGGGCATTCAACATATTTCACAGAAGCAAATTCATTTAGATAATTCCATGAACAGACACGCACGGAAATAAGGTTAAGCGAGAGGTCTATTCGAGTGCCGATGCGAGGTTCCGGTTCGTTGGCTTCTTTGCTTCAGCTCGCCGGTTATGACTCCATTTTGGTTTGACGATTGAGTTGTAAAACTCCAGCTTTGTTTATCAATATAAAGGTTCATTTCTAACCTTTGTTTTAAATTGATATCGGTTACTACCATGTTCGAGCTTGAATAAATGTTATGTATGTTGCAGATTTTGTTTAAATCTTTCGAGTTTTAGCTTTGTGCTTATGTTATTGCTATCTCGAATTGGCATGCTAGATGGAAATGTTGTCCAAAAGTTTTCATGTTTGTGACTAGTTCGCCAAATTTGTAGTCGGGTTGATTTAATAAGTTCTATCATAATTTTGGTAGTCATTATTCGGTTGGTTGCTATATGTGTTAGCTCTAATATAAGTTCATGTTTAATTTTAGTTTGTCAAGTTTGAAACACTGTTTATTAGCCGTATATCCTACTAGCTTTTATTTTTAGATTAATAAATTAGGAAGTTTATTCGTTGGATTCACATGTTGTTTCGTTTTTCTCTAGTGATTAAGGAAAAGTTTGCATGATTCTTAGTTGAAGAAAGTGGTTTAATTTTTAAGAATGTGCTGATATTGTTTGTTCGTTTCAATTCCTTCTTTTGTTTTTTTAATATTTTCCTTTTTAGAGGTTATAAAAAAAAAGGCGTAACATATTCATATAGATGAATTACTTGCAGTTCTAATTCCTATGTATTATTACGTTTTTCTCTTAATAAAAAAAAATGCAAATGAGTTGCTTGTCTATTTTTGGCTAGCATTCCTTTTATATTAAGGATCCTAATTAACATGATCACGTAGTGACAATTATAAAAATAAGATAATGGGATTTTAAATGGCTCTTATTATATTTCAATATGTCTTATGTTGATGAATATGGGTTGGGGTTTGAGTTTAAAGGTTGAATAAATTGAGGAATATCCGTAGTTTATTTTAGTTGAGTAAAGCCTTTTTTTTGGAATAATTTGAGTCATGCCATGCCAAATAAAATCTTTAATGCATGGCCCTCATTTGAATTTTTTATTATTTTAATCCTTACATTCCGAGGCTTGCCATTTAGCAAATTTCATGGCACTCGCAAAAGTGCAAATGCGAAATCGCTTTAGGCACGACTTTAATAAAATATTTTCTTAAATACGGGTGCGCATTTATGTGACCCAAATCTTACTCTCGGCGAAACTGAAATACATTAACGTCACATGCGTACCGGTTGCGGTGTGACTTGAAATGTGTTTTCGTGACGTCGCAATTCTTCTAAAATCAAAAAGTGGAACATTAAAAGCACACGGTTAAAATATGTAAAGAAATCAGATAAAAGAAAAAATAGCAGTTGAGTGACCGTGCTAGAACCACGGAATCCGGGAGTGCCTAACACCTTCTCCCGGGTTAACAGAATTCCTTATCCAGGTTTCTAGTTCCGCAGACTGTAATACAGAGTCATAAATTTCCTCGGTTCGGGATTAAATCGGTGACTTGGGACACCATTATTTTTCCAAGTGGTGACTCTGAATAATTAAATAAATTGATCACGTTCCGACTGTCCTTTAAGTGGAAAAACTCCTTCACTGATTATTATTATATCTCCTCTCGGGGTGTAGTATTAAACAGTGGCACATTTACGTTTACATTATATACATATTGTGCATGCAGTAAAAAAAGAGGTGTGACAATGACAAAGAAGAAAGTTATATTTATACTGAGAAGCAACCGTCAAAGGAAAAGGCACAATGATAAAATGGTCATTATGATAACTGATGCTTCGTAAATAGTGTAGCCGTGAAAAAGCCTTAAAAAGTGCTGCAATGAAAAGGGCGACACGTGTGAAGAACATTAAATGAAAGTGACAATTGAAGCGTCAAATCTATCATAGCATTAATTGTGACAAAAATTTCCGCTTTAATAAAATTCCACTTCTCAAATATTCAATCGATGAATAAATGGCAAGTGGGGTGGGGGGACTATCTGTATTGGAAAAATTGGGTTTACATATTAAAGCGATATAAAGATGACGTGTCATAACACATAGATTGATCAAAATATATGATTGGCAAAGAGGCACGAGTTGCAACAGATACTAGCAAAGGCGCGAGCAAAAGAGGCACGAGCGAAAGAGGCACGAACGATTATGCAAAAGACCCAGCGCCCATAACTATTTAAGTCTAAGAATTAGGGGGAATGAACCTGGCAGTACAGGGGAGTGCAGATACAATATTTAATGAGCCTTAAATACTAAAAATGTTAGAGAATCTGTATTGAATACAATGATTATGTAACGTAGCATTTAAAGTCTTTAATTGTGTATAATGGCCTTATCATGAAAAAGGCAAAACGCATATCTCCAAAATAGCTATAAAAGGGAAAGAATGAATCAATTTTAATGACACGAAATACTATTTGAATACACTGGTTTACTTTATTTTTTCTGATTATTTCATTATCGTCAAAATTAATTGACGCGATCTCATAACTTAATTTATTATTTGACGACCGTAAGGCATGGAAACTATTGTTTAATTGAGCAATGCGCATTGCGTGATCCAGTGGCTTGTTACCGTAATTTTGGAAAAGGGCAGGGGTTTTCAGCTAAACATAGGTGAGCATGGAGTATGCGAAGCAAATATTGAATCCGCCTTTGTGATCGCCAATATTATAAAGATCAAAGGATAAATAAACTTGATATAGCGAAAAGATAAGATATCATATATTTGGTTTTATCATTCTTATGATTAACGATACTACTAATAGAAGTTTATTTAGAAGTTTGCGATTTCTTATGTCATGTCATATCGAGTAAATGCACGACAAGCTAGAGGTTTCTCCATCTCAAGGGAAAGCTTCAAACATTCGGCAAGATCAACAGGTCCGCTAGGGAGCCATTTGAACTGTTGAAGAAGTCGTGCTAGCCAGAGGTGCACTGTCGCCAACCCTAATACCCTTCCGCGGCAAACCCGACGTCCAGACCCGAATGGAGCAAGTCTAAGATCCGAACCCATAATTGAGATATCTTCTTCTTTGTCACAAAATCTTTCGGGCTTAAAGGCCCATGGATCTTCCCAAATTGTTGAGTCATGTGTAATAGCCCACATATTAACCATTGCAGTTGTCCCTGCAGGAATGAAGCACTTATCCACATGAGTATCATGGATCGCTAAACGGGCCCAAGAGAGAAGTGGGCCTGGTGGGTGTAATCTAAGAAGGAAATTTCACAATGGCCTGCAAATAAGGAAGGTTTTGTATGTCTGAGTCACGCACGTGCTTGTTATGACCAACGCACGTGTCAATCTCTTTTTGTGCTTTTGCTTGAACATCTTGGTGTATAACCATTCTTGCCATGATCCATTCTAGAAGAATGGCAACTGTATCTGTTCCTCTAAACACCATTTCCTACATATATTACATTTCAAGTAGAAAGTAATTAATTAATTGATTGGACTACTTCTCAAATAAAACAACATGAATAGTAACTATTAATCCCTCCATTCTTCAAAAAAAAAAAAAACAAATCCCTCCGTTCCGATTTAGGTGAACCTGTTCGATTAGATACAAAATTTTTATCGTCCTAAACAAGTCAACTAGGGTTCTAGAGTATTTGTGTGATCATAAAAACTGCTTATTAAGGATTAAATTATAGGTTTAAGCTAAATTATTTTCAAATTTAAAAATAGGTTATTCTGACAAAAAAAAAAATAAGTTCGAACAAGAGAAAGTAATATATTTGATCTCAGCTTGCTTGAAAGTTAAAATTTATTGCTGTTATTATTATAGTTGTACAATTCTCAATGCTTGTGTTAGAAAACAGAACAACTGTATTTGTTGTTTGAAAGACAACTATTTCAATTTTCGAAAACAGACACAATCATTAGACGTTTTCCAAAAGAATACAAACACAATATTTTCTCTAGTCCAAAATAAGTGATTTTTTTTTTGGATATTTTTACACATATTAAGAAAGTTATCTTTTAACATTAATTAGCGGTATAATTGATCATTTTAACCTTACTATCTCACATAAACATTCTTAACACATATTTCAACACAATTTACTCCAAGGACAATGTAGAAAAAACATCATTAAGTCATTCTTGAAATCCGAAAAAATCACTTATTACCAAAAAAAAAATAAAAAAATTACTTATTTTGGACCGGAGGGAATATTGTTCCAAACGAAATCTAACATACGAATAATTTTATAAGAAAACAAAACCAAATCAGACCAAAACCGAATAGTTTTATTAATCCAAACACCACTCCACTTCTTAAACGAGGGCCACCTTTATTATATATCTTACTATTATAGACTCCATTACAACATTTTAATGTTTTCAAAAGGAATATATAAAAGGGAAAAAAGAAACATATTGTGAAGCATACTTACAAGAATATAATTAGGTAACATGATCGTAGAGTGTCTTTTTATTATTTCTAATATCTAGTAATGAACCTCACCTGTCTATACACAAGGTTAGTGATACGAATTTAAATTTAAATAAAAAGTAATAGAAGGTCTAATTTAAGTGGGACACAATAGTGACTCAATTCTATTTGGTCGAGCTTCACAAAAGTAAAAGTGAAGAAAAGAAAATATAAAATCATAAACTAGTCAAAGACATATCTAAAACTCTTTAGTCAATTCCACATGGAGTGGACTTAGTGCTGACGAAGTAAGCGATTTTTGTTGTTTAGACATGAAACCAACTTAACTTTTAATGATGAGTCATTTTACTAGCTTTGAATTATCAAAGAATCTTAACTATCTACCTAGTTAGTTATTATATATTTAAAAATAATCAATTGACAATAGGCTTTTACACCTTAAATTCACATAGAAAATGAAACTCTAACCATAAAAAAACTCATATATATATACAAGCATATTGATATCTGCCTAGCATCATGCAAATATTTTTGTTTATGTGGAAAAAAATCCAAAACTTACCCACAAAACAGCCACCATGTCTGCATCAGTAAGTTGATCTTCTTTTGCCAAAGATAGCAACACACTAAGGAAGTCGTTTTTCATGCTCAATTCTTCCTCTCTTCTCCTTTCTTTCACTATTTCACCAACTAATTCATTCACTTGAGCTGCCAATTTATGACACCTTCTCTTAGTACCCCAAAAGTCTAAAAACCTTAAAGGAAAATAATCAGACCAATTAAACTCTCCAATCAATCCATATCCTTCCTTCACCATTAACCCTAGTTTTTCACCTTCTAACCCTAAAGTACACCCAAACACACTTTCCAGTATATTACTCAAAGACCCTTTTCTTAATATCCCTCTAACCTCAACAAAACCAATCTCATTCATCTCCTTGTCAACTCCTTCTATCATATTATCGGCTATAAGTTGTCGAATACTCTCAAAACTTGAAATTCTCCGAGGAGAAAACATGTGATTAGCAGCAATTCTTCTTAGATTTCGCCAATAATTCTCATAAGGAGCGAAACCAATTGCTCGTTCAAACATGAGCAATTTAGCTGATTCTTTCACAGGACGATTTGTAAATGAGGTACCACAAAGAATTTCCTTCGCAGTGTCAGGGTGACTACTGATGGTAACTCGAGTAGCACCTAGGCTTATAATCATGAGTCGAGTTGAACCCAATGATGTAGCAACGGTGGCGAGCTTTCGATGAGCATGAAACCCCATTTGAGGTAGAAACCCCAACAAGGGCCAAGAAAAAGGTCCAACAAGTTTTTTAGGTTTTTGATAGTGAATATAGTTTCTCCATGCAAACCCTCCTGGCACTAACCAAAAGTTTAAGAGGAAAAGGAATAGAGAGAAGAGAGTTGCAAGAGTAAAAGGCCAAGGATTAGCTTGAAAGAGTAAGTGAGATATAACTGTGAATAAAAAGATGAAGATGGATATGCTGGCCAGCATGAAGGACTTCATTTTTTTCTAGGACTAAAAATTAACGTAAAAGGTAAAAGAAAATAATTAAAAGGCTGATATTGCTCGAAGGTAAATTGGAAATGGATTCTTGCCGTGAGAGGATTGCATGTCGAATGATTAGTATATATAGGGTACGTGGAAAGTAAGTTTGGTTAACAAATTAGGTTTCTTTTACTTAACCCTGGTTAAGGGACCTTTTCTTTCGACAATGATAACAAATGCTAATTAATCATTGATAAGCACTACAAAAAGGCATTCAGAGAGAGTTTGTGGGTAGGGCGAAATTAGAAACATTGTTTAGGTCAACGTAGCTAATTCCCCACCGTCAAACTTTTGACATTCTTCTTTTTATTTTTCCATCTTGAAGAAGAATTGAAAAAAAGTACTCCCTTAACAATCGCTTTATAAAATTGGCCCCAAAACAATTGACACTTTGAATATTCAAAGACTAAATTTGTTAATTATTTCAAATTATACATTTAATATTAAAAAATAATAGTTCATTTTAATACGACTTAATTCTTAAAAAGCATTTAAGAGGGGTTGTTTGCCTAAAAAATGAGTAACAACTAAATTTATATGCCGTTTAAAGGATATGTGATTTAATTTAATAGGAATGTTTAAGAATAATTGGTGATTAAGTTAAAGATAAAATAGCTAATCAAACAACTCGTATTGTGACGATCAAGCCTGATCTTAGGTTGAACAGTGATGTTCGTCCCCGATTGGACCCTCCTTACAAGCTAGGTCGCTAATAAAGAAAAGAACAAATGAAGAACACTTTGAACAATAGCTGGAAGACAAATGTCAATTTTTATTGCTTTGATTTGCGTGTCACAATGTGTTAAAATAAAAGAAACATTCTCTTTTATATAGTAGAGAAAATTCAGTCCTACAACTTGTCTAAAAAAGGTAAAAAAAAAAAAACTCCTTTTTGGGGTAAATGTTGATCCGCAGTTGATGTCTGGTGAGATTCGTGTCGTAATATCTGATTGAGGGCGAATATTACGGATCCCTACTCGCCATGCATAACCATTCTCCCTTTTTCATGTGGTCTAGAAAACTTACTTAGTCCGAGTTTGTTATTTCATCGCGCCCGATCCCAGATGCACCGTTCACTCCTCTCGGGTTCTGATACAAGAGGTTGTTTTGTCCCGCTTTTAGTCATGTCAAGCCTTGCTTCCCTTTGGTTTCCTCATCGGTGAATCAAGGAGAACTCTGCTCCCAATTTTACCCGTACACAGATAGTCCCCCGCTTTTTTGGAGAGCAGATTTATCGAAGAAATGAAAAGTGATGAATTAACCCCGGTTCCTTCTTCCGTACGCTACAACCAAGCTGATGGGTCAGTGAAATGTCTAATCAGCCATGTCATTGTGACTTTGAACACGTGTTATCCACCGGTTAACTGTCCCCAAATGCAAAATGTCACGAATTGATTACCCCTTCTCTATAAAAGCTTTGGTCCCTTTTTCACTTTTTAAACCTTCCGATTCTAGAGATCCCTAATTTACCCTCAAACTTTTCACTTATTCTTAACCCCTTCAAACCTTCATATATTGTTTCTTAGATCTTCATATTGTCATCTCCCCACCTTCAAATATTCATATCTTCAAATCTGGCTTTCATACCTTCATCCTCATCTTTAAATCTCTATCCTCACCATCAATTAATCTTTATCCTCACCTTCAAATCTTCATATTTTTCAAAATTCGATGGCGAAGACTTCGAAATATGTTCCTCAATAGACTACCCCTTCATCATCTAACTTAGCCGTAAATTCCAACGTGGTCGTGGTGGAGGTGGTCCCAGAACCTTCCGTGAGAGCTTCATCCTCGGTGGTCGCTCCATTAAGAATGACTTCAAAGTCGAGAAATCTAGTCAACATGACCGATGCAAGGGGGTATGGAGGTACATATGCTCCTATAGAGGATACACTCCCTACCTTTTGAGAGGACTACAACTGGGAGGGTAAGGAAGTGGCTGTCCCTGGTCCGGATGAGGACATCACGACTGACATAGAGGAGTATCTAACTATTTACACTTACCCCTTTATAACCCAATGGACACTATAATCCTTAGCTTTTGCAAAAGGTACGAGGTCTGCCTTGGCAAGATTCACCGGTCCTTTTGGAGGATCATAATTCTCCTCTACCATTTTTTCAACAGCACTGAAGCACCTCAATCTACCATCGACCACCTGCTTTGTCTCTACAGTCCTCCAGTTTTTTGATGGGGTTGATTAAGCTCGTTCGTTAAGCAAATAAGGCTCCATTCTCGAGTATCAATAAAGATCGAGATTGAGGCTGGCAGGGAAGATTTGTTCGTATGAAAATTGAAGATCTCATTTCCCCCAAATTTTTTCCATACCCTATAAAGTGGAACTTAGCCTGTAAGTTCCTTTCCTTCCTCAGTACTTGTAATTTCTTTTGCTTTTTTTTCTTAGTTCCTATTCCTATCATCGTGCAACAGTCGCCCAAGTTCCTAATGCAATGCTTCAAAGAATGGTTCGAGGGGATTTGCAAACAAATATCATATTTTGAGCGTGAATGGCGCAAGCTTCCAAAGGGCAAGTGGGAGGCCGTTCCCATAGTGAGTTCTCCCCGAACAGGTCTACTTTCATACTCGACCTTTATTTATACTAAGTTCATGTTCTTTTATAGGTTTTCCCAAGACCAATGAGCTTTTGTTATTAAAATAGGATGAGGCTTCATCCTCAACTGCTAAACCCTCCGCTTCGGGATAACCTGAAGCTGCTATATAGGAGGAGAGAAAGAGAAAAAGGAAGAAATCTTCTGGCTCCTCAGACGTAGAGGACAATAAGAAGAGGATAATTGTTCAAATCTGAAAAAGTAATAAGAAGAGAACCCAAGACAGGGTACTAGACCCCGACTCCCTCTACCGGCTCAAGGATTAGCCTGAGGACCATAAACTAGAGTTACTTACCCACGGGTACACCATTGACAAAGAATAATATAAGGCAATTGGGAAAAGGTGGACGAGAGGCTGGTCACGATTTAGCTTGAGAGCTAGAAAGAAAATCAGAGGCTACAGCCTCCCAAGAAAGTATCCTCGCCCCGAGGGAAATAACTGGTGTTATTGACATCATGAAATTGTTATTCATATAGAGTCCATGTTCGACGAGGCTCAGGCCATCAAGGAGAAGTCAAATGAGATGGCACGATGCACAAACGAGACCCTCAAATTGTTCTTTAACAGTGTGGACATGGGTGCGTTAGAGGGTTATTCTGGGTTTAGTCAGCTGGATATCCCGAAAAAAGATGTGGCATTGGGAGCGGGCAAGATGATCACATCCACAACACACCTCAATAAAGATATGAAATGGTCATATGTAATAATCATTATCCTACTAGGAGCGGGGGTCGAATCCATTAGGAGTTATGATGTGAGTTAGGCGTGTATATTTGAAATGAGCAAGTGGATTATCTAGATTGCACTTCCACAACCCAGTTTTGGTTTCTATTTCTACAATTACTCTAATGAATACAATCTAAAGGAAATAGACTAGAAGTAAATATTTTAAGGTTTCTCCAAATAGATAAAAGGCCTAGGACTATGACTATAACCTAGGTGTTTGCCTAATGGGTTAAAGACGTTAATGCCTGTTTTGTTGATCGGGGTATATCATAGCTCAAAGCTCTACATTACCTACTCAATACCTCTCGGTCAGAGAGTGGTTTTGCCCAATTTGGCTTTCTCAAAGCCAAATGGGTATAACCAAAACATTTGATCAGATTATTGTTATCCCTTGGTTAAACCCTTTAATTGGATTAATCAATCTCTAAATTTACCCAATTCCTTGTTAACTAAGTTATCATAGACTAGGTCCATCTTTCCCAAGTAGAGGTTAAGTAAAAAAGATATGATTAAATATTTGTAATCATTAATTCCAATTGCCATGATTGTTTTGAGATTGCTATAGTTGTTGGATTAGGCCTTGGAAGTTGTTTATTTGCCCTTGAAAATTGTTCACATATTGCACCTCCTCTTCTTGTTCATTATAAGAATCCTCTTGATCAAACCCACTATCCTCTTGCACATAAGTCTCCACTCAATTTTACACTTATCGACCCTTGGTCCTTCTCTTGTTTACCATCATGTTCACCCCTTCCATGGGATTGACTTGCTTAGGATTTTTCACTTGATGAAGTCGAGCCTTTTGTAGTTGATTCATTGTAGTTCTCAATTCGGCAATGGCTTGCCCATAGTCATGCAACTCTTTATGAATGTGGATCATGTTCGGATCACCTTATGGAACATTAGCCCAAGATTGCCAGGTCTAGTAATAAAATTTCCACTTCCATGTTGATTCACTACACATTGGAAGGTCGTGTTAATCTCACGATAGAAGTTTTGCTTAATCATGTTTTTCTTCATATCGTTGTTGGGACATTCCTTGACCATTGTTCTATATCGCTCATATATCTCGTGTAGTGGTTCATTAGGCTCTTGCTTGAATGCCAAAATCTCATCTCGAAGTGTAGTCATATACTCGGGACAGAAGAACTTAGCAATAAACATTTTTGTCAACTCATCCAAAGTTCGAATGTTTCTATAATCATTCCAACTAATCTAAAGCTTTTCCCCGTAGAGATAAGGGAAATGCCTTAGCCTCATTGCATCCTTGGAGACATTTGTTTTTTTGCTCCCCCAACAAGTGTCCATAAACCCCTTCAGATGTTTATATGCATTTTGACTTGGAGCACCGGTGAAAAAACCTCGTTACTCTAACAAAGTGAACGTCACATTGTTGATTTGAAAGTTTCTTGCCTTAATACGGGGAGAGACTATTGCACTAGATTTGTCATGACCCGGAATCCTACCGTTGGGACCGTGATGGTACCTAAGATCATACTTGCTAGGCAAGTCAACATTAGAGGTTTATTAGCCAATCCTTTTTATTTCAGTGATTTATAATAAGCACGCTATAACAAGTCGAAGAGAATGTGGAAATAAATAAATAAAAACTTTGATTATATACTATTATCACCCAAAATTCAGAGTCTCAATTCAAGAACATACTAAGATTCTTATTACAAGTATACGTTCGGAAAAAAATACAATTGTTTGCGAAGTAAGGAAAACAGTAAAGTAGGGGGTATGTGAGGGGACATTAGGGCCTACGGATGCTAACATCACTATCTTGGTCTCCTAGCAAGTGAATCCTACGATCAACCTCTCGATCAACCCGAACCTGTTCCAAAATCTTCACAGGAAGTGCAGAATGCAGTATTAGTACAATCAGACTCATGTATTAGTAAATGTCGAGTCTTACCTCACGAAAGAGTGACGAGGCTACGATGGGTCACTCACAATATAATCTGCATACATTATATAATAAAGGCAAAAAGAAAAACAAAATAAATTGAAACAGTAACTTACAAGAAGTAAATACAACTCTCAAAGTATTTCATCAGTGTTCAGCTACTACCAATCCTTAAGTGTAATTTTAGACCACATTACAACTAACACAGTCAAGGAAAAGTATAAACATATAGGTTGTTGCAGTGTGCAACCCGTTCCTACCGTACATATCATATTCCTCCCTTATTTCCTCTTATTAACATAAAATACAAAAATTAAATAAAAGTTTTGCGGCGTGCAACTCGATCCCACTATATCAAAATAATAACAATCAAGTTCACCCTTATTACACCACAATACACCCTTATTACACCTGTTGCAGCGTGTAACCCGATCCTACCGTACATATCATTTCACCCTTATTCCTCCTCAATATATCACCCTTATTCCACATGTTGCGGCGTGCAACCAGACCTCACCATATTAGTATCAGTTATTTAGTACGTAAAGGAGTTTCACAAGTCAAATCACATAACCCTTCAAAAGTCTTAGCTTCAAACTAAAGAAATTAGGAAGCTTATACGCTATCAAAGTTTACACAATTAATATTGTTCGGCGAGACCAATCTTGAATATACATGAATTACCGACAATTAGCTTATGCAAATAATAGGACACAACAAAGTTACGAGAGGAACGGTGTATGCGGCAAAATCAGAGGGCCTAATTTCTTGCTATCAATTCACTTCGAAAGCATATCTCGAGACCCTAAGGATGTGGAGTTGCGATCGAGTCCCCTCCCTCGGGGCTCATCGAGGCCCGACTCAAAAGAAGATGAAGCGAGGCTAGAGCAAAAAAGGGAAATTCTTAAGGCATGCAGCTAAGTCTGATAGAGCCGGCCTACCCAGAGCCTATGTCGAGACGTCACGTCTAGCCATCTCATCTCCATGCTTTTATAATTAATATATATTGTACCATAATCGGATTCACCTCCTATGTAAAGGGAATCCACACCACTTTGTAAGGGGCGACTGCTGCTCCAACTATTCTACACTAGATCAATACTCTCTCTCTCTCTCTCTCTCTAACTCATTTGCTCGAGGCTACTCTTTCCATTTCTTGCTTTCATACTTGTTCTTCAATTATTATTTGATATTGGCTATAAGGAGCCTTCTTTTATTAGATCCTAACTATTATCCCCGATATAGGTGAGTAAACACACATACAACGCCAGTTTTGATGGCGTTGTATTTTACAAGACATCACATGCACAATTCTATTTTTGATGGCGTTGTATTTTACGGTCAGCTTTTTCAGTTTAACAAGACATCACATGCACAATGCCATGTATGATGGCGTTGTATTTTGTGTATTAAATATTATTCCATTGATAGGTCTACTTTATGTTATCCGGTCACATTTTTCAATTCGAAAAGACAACACACAAATTACTTTAATAAAATTCGTGTTAAATTTACATACGGAACAAAAGTAAAAGCAAAGAAAATAAAAAAATATTAAAAACAAGATTGGTAATTGGCTAGATAGTAATGGAACATAATTTTATTTTACAAATCAACCAACATACACATTAAAACTAATTATTATAACTCATAGATTGTTAGGTACACTAGAAGAACACCCACCCCGAGCTTGATTACTGTTGCCACCCAAAGGACATTTTCTACGGTCGTGTCGAGTTTGCGAACATATACCACATTTTTGCATATAAACTGTATCACTAACATCCATTTGGTTCTGTATACGCGTTCTCTTTTTCACCTGTATTTTACGCAAATAGGACTTATTACACACCATTTTAAATGGTGCAGGAGGCCAATAATGCTCAGCGCCTAGTGATTACAACTGAGTACTATATGTGTTAAGGTACTTGGAAACACTATATTGTTGATCAACATAGTTTGTTGCACCTAAACCAACACGTTGAAAGCACTTGATGGCATGTGAGCAAGGCATGTGGTAGATGGACCATTTTCCACAAGAGCATAACCTTGCAGCTTCATTCACAGTATGCACATTATTACCCTAATTTTGATGGATAGCGATGCGAACTTCAAATACATTTCTGTCATTATCATACTGCAAAAATGAATGCCAATGTGCTCGTCGTCTGTATTTCTCAAATCTCGCCATTGGCACAGGCATAAATTCAACACCATTTTTCATCAATGACATTGTAGCCGCAAATGTCTCAACAAACCTCTCTGCCATCTGCTTGAACGACATCCGCACCATGGCTGTGACAGGAAATCCTCTTGCCGACTTCAATAACCCTTTGAAAGACTCGGGCACATTTGTAGTCAAAGTTCCCCATCGTCTGCCACCATCCGCATGCAAAGTCCACTTTTCAGGGTCATATTGCATTAACCAACGATAGGCTACCTCGTCTTGTTGCTTGATATATTCCATGTGCCTCCAGAATTTATGTTGTTGGTGATCTGTTGCTGCCAGCCACATTAAATCATGCAAAGACTTACTGGGAAATGCCTTCTGGAAATTAGCTTTCAAATGCCTAACACAGTAACGATGGTAGGCATAAGGTTCTTGCCATGCAGGCAAGTTCTCCACAGAACTTAAGATACCACCGTGCCGATCAGAGATTTGACATATACCAGAACGTTGTTTCACAACATGCTCTTTCAAGTGGATCAAAAACAGCGTCCACATCTCTTGGCTTTCATTGGCACAAATAGCAAATGCTAAAGGAAATATCTGTCCATTAGCATCTACTGCCACGGTTATTAATAGCTTGATATCGTACTTTCCATAGACATGAGTGTCGTCTATGGATATTATAAGGCGACAATGCGAAAAACCATCAATTGCTGGTTTAAATGCCCAGAACACATAATTGAATATATATTCTGGTTTACCTACACTTCGCTCAACCTTCCACTCAATAATCGTCCCGGGGTTGAAATGCAGCAATGCACCTATATACCTAGGCAGATCTGCAAATGACTTATCCCAGTTACCATACACTATTTCAAACGCTCGTTTGCATCCGAGAAATGCCTTTCTTTTAGTTATGGTATGGCCATATTCCTGCTGGACAGATGTAATGCACCCTTTGATTTTATATCTTATGGACTGATCAATGTGTGGAATAAGAATAAGAGAAATCAAGTCAATATCTAAGTTAAAGTGATTCCCGTTGAATGTGTCCATTTCACATGTGTGGGTGGGAATGTATTAACCTACTTTCCACATACCTGTCTTCTTTTTTATCGCACGCAACATCCAATTACATGGCCAAAACCACCTGCGGAAAATAGTCTTGTATAACGTTAGACTTGACTCTGCTACCTACATCTCATGACAGTCTTTTACGTTGTGCATTTTACAAGCCCTGGTTAGGCGCACTTTATCAGGAAAAAGCATCCCCTTTGTAAGCATCGTTGGTCTAGATTTATCCCACATTGTTGTCCGGATTTCATCAAAATCTCGTGTGAGAGCTTCCAAACCCGGCATGGTTGGCAAATTATCAATGTAAGTAATCTCTCTTGAATGAAACGACACTTGAGACTCATACACTCTTCGTCTTGGGGGGTCTCTCTTCAAATCAGGTTCTTCCTCAACATCACCATCCTCACAATCAAAGGGTGTCTCATCACCGGATTCATTCGCATTATTGTCGTAGTCACTATTCTCTTCCTCGCTTTGTGCATATGTCAGGTCCCGTTGTAATACATCATTTTCGGGCAATTGTGTGAGTTCAACTTGCTCATTTTTACTGCACAATCGACAAAAATATAAGCTAATAAATTAATAAATAATTTCCATAATTTACGTAAACCACTTAACTTACAAGTCATAATGTGATGAAATTCCATGTTGGGCGTTATCAATTAGGTGATGACTACAAGACGGGCCACTTGTAAAATTCATATCTGGTCGATACCCCTATTAAATATGCGAGTGTTACTATTAAATCAATTTAATAAAAATATACTTAATTATCACAAATAATAATTAAAATTTACCAGTTGTCTTGTGAGTTATGGAAAGCAAGCGGTGATAAGTTTAAATCGAAGATAACTCTTTCATCCGGAACTTGTCCGGCAAAAACTGTTCCAGAATAACTACTAGATGACTGGGGGTTATCTCTACTACGCACAACCTCATTTTTAGGAACGTCTTCGACCTTCACGTACATCTCCATCATTGTGATTACAAGAAAATCACGACATTCGTCCGGAGTCCTCAAAAAATCACGCAAAGTTTCATCATCGTCGATGTTAAACTTCGAGTAAAAAGCAACCCCTTGCGGAGTGACGGAATACGGATATCTTCCGATAACTTTAAGTATGACGGAATGTTTCCTCACACTCATTTTTTTGCATAACAACGATATCAATGTATCGTACTCCATTGTCAATGGCAATTTAACATGACACTTAGCGGGCAAACTGTAGTTGACAGAGTTATTCTCCATCATAACCTCACCACCCCAATATAAAGAAGCTCTTATCTTTCGCTCTTCAGACATAATGAAGAAATGCTGTAGAATTTAAGAATAATAGAGCAAGAAGAGTTAATAAAATTTTTGAATGCATAGAATACGATTGTAACCTCTTTATATAGAAAACGAAGAGCCGAGATGGTTTTTTTTTTACCATACAACGCCGCCAGGAATTGTGGCGTTGAACATATACTGACACATACAACGCCACAATTCCTGGCATTGTATATTAACGGTGTCGTTACCATCAATATACAATGCCAGAAATTGTGGCATTGTATATAGAAAGATTTTTTTATTTATTAAAACCTAAAAATATTCTTTAAGTCCAAATTAGACCTATTTTGGTTCCGACTGCCGTATTTTGATAGAGTACACACCCATATGTTTCAGTACTTGGTCTCAGAACACACCCATATGTTTCAGTACTTGGTCTCAGAACATCAATATTTACAGTTCTAGTTAACCTGCTCTCCTTGATCGAGTTCAAACTTGCCTCCCCAAATTCTGTTCCAATGTTCTTCATCAATTTTATTAAATAAAGGCTCGTGTTAGGATTAGATGATCCTCGACGTCAAACCTGCATCTGAATTACTTAGATACAACCGCGTAAGTATCCTAATTTTTTTCAACCAAAAATTTTAGTGGCCGTTTGGACATAAAATTGTAAAGTTTAAAAAAAAAAAGTGAAAATGGTATTTTAAAATTAATGTTGTGTTTGGATATGAATATAAGTTTGGGTTGTTTGTTATGTTTTGTGAGTGATCTGAATGAAATTTTGAAAAATAGTTTTTTGGAGTTTTTAAAATTTTCGAATAATTCAAAAATTTATCTTCAAGTGAAAATTAAAATTTTTATTACCAAATACTAATTTCAGAAAAGTAATTTGCTTTTCCAAAAAAAAGGTGAAAAAATTGTATGTCCAAACGGGCTCTTAAGCAGAGCTGTTAATATGGGCCGGGCTAGCTCAACCCAGCCCACGTGGGCTTTATCAATTGATGGGTTTGGTTGGGCTAGCCCACCGTATTGATGGGCATTATAATAGTCAGCCCACCCCAGCCCTATGTGGGCCGTAGGCTCCCATGGGCCGGCCATCATTTTTAAAAATATAGTTCTAACTTTAAAACAAGATAATTATTTAAAAGTTGAAAAATATCTTATTGAAAAAATTTGCAAAAGTTAATAACTTTTTTCATTCACTATAAGTCAAAACTTAAAACAAACTATTCAAGAGAACGTTCATGATGCTTATGAGATATACAACACATCGTCTTCATCAAAACAAATTTGAATCTGCTTGTGACAAGGTGGTCTTAACATCATCACTTTTATCTACAATTCATAGGCAATATTAATTAGTTAAATATTAAAAATAATTAAATTTTAAAAATTAATAATAGTTGAATTCACATAAAAAAATATTACTAGTATGAGTTCAGAAAAACCTGTGCAGTTAATTTCGAGTAGTAACCAATGTTTGAACATTTTCATAACAAATGCGACTTCTATATTTTGTAAGAACGCGCCATCAATGCTAAATGTTGATTCTGATGCTACAATGGTAATAAGAATACTAAGTTCATCACTCACCGTCATTGAAAGATCGAGATATTTTCTTGAATGGTCCTTCCAATACATGACAGTATTCATCACTTGAAACTTCTCAACATCATGTTTTTGTTCCTCTTAGTAAAGATCCAGTTCTAACTTTCCATCTCTAAAGGCATTATACTTTTTATTTTTTATATTTTAAATAAATATTTTA
>JASVEL010007613.1:0-132782 GCA_032618575.1 Nicotiana noctiflora
AACCGCTGTCAGAAGACGTGAAGTGAGGGCGTGGTTCAAGTCACATCGTATGCTCGTCTTCATAAAGGTTTGAGTTTGATTGTTTGTTGCCAAAGAGAAGAGTTCATTGTTTAGGTCCTACTCTGGGTCTGTAGCTGACAGCGGCAGTGATTTTCTTATCGATTATTGTAGATTAATAAGACCCAAAACCGGTAGCGAGTAGAATAAAGAAGTTGCTTCTAGAATGCCGATTACTAGGTAAATCGCCCACTATATATAGCACCTATCGGACGGGGAAACTTTATTGAATTGAGTTTGGTCTAGAAGGTTCAACCAAGGGATGTGGATTGAGTTCAAGTTTTTTCATCTTTCCTAAATAGATCGATCCAATTCTGCACATCCGAAGCGTTGGAAGGATATGACTAGAAAGTCGTCTTGCTGATACGATAGTCCTCTGGGTATGGCCACATTCGTCTCGACAATAGGATAGGGAAAGAAAATCCATAGACGAGACCAACTGGTACCGAACCTTTCTATCTTCTTCTTTCTCTTTTTGTTCCTGCCTGCCGAGGACCTATGTTTCAATAACGATGAAGGGCTACTATAAGGGAAAGGGCTTCAGGAGAGATGGTTAGATTGGATGGGCGTAGTTGATCGATCGAACTACGATGATTGGAATGAAGACAGACAGACTTCCATGCGAAATACAGAACGGAAAATCTTTATTATTATATTATTGCATTTTTCCTAAACTTCGTCAAGCCTATTCGCTCATTTGTTCCAAACCAGAGTTTCTAGTTTCAAGATCGCGCTTTTAGTGCGTGTGTGGTGAGATGTTCTAAGCCCGATATCTATTGATTTTGCCATTGCTAGATTCAAAGGATTCACCAGTTATAGGGCAGTTAGCGCAGACATCGAGTAAGGGCTCGTAGGCTACTCATGCCAAATATCCGATTTTTTTCAGGGGGAAGGGAAGAGCTCTAGGGCAAGCCTCTTATTATATTTATTATATTGGGATTACCCGTCAGGCAGGTAAGCGAGAAAGAAGTCTTATTGTTTGTTGTGTTGCAATGAATTCATTGGATGATAATAGCGTATAAAGATTTTCTTTCTACTTCCTCATGTATCTAAGTGTCAAGTTTTAGCTCATAGGTGGTTCGTTTTGAAGTGACTTCATCTATATGTTTAACACATGCGTGTACTACTCGTTGTGTAGTAAAATTTCCTGTGAGTCACAATTGGATTTGAATCAATATAAAGCTTAGTAGATCGTGAGTCTTGGTTCTTAGCGAAATGCTACGCGCTATCTTACATACGATGATTTAGATCACCAAAAAGGAATTCCAGTAATTTCCTACGGTGGAAAGACAATGTCATTGAAGGGCACAATCTAATATAGGACTGCTCACCTACGTAAAGACATTGAATTAGTTCTCAGTGAAAGAGGTCTCGAGTAAAGGAAGAAAATCCAAGCTTTGTCAGTCAGACCTCCTCAGAAGTACGTGATTTTGTCTTTCCAACCAATTGATGTAGGAAGAACCCTGGACCTATTCATTCCTTCTCAGACTCGCCTAGCGGTCTTTTTCATCTCGTAAAGCGGTATTTCTCTCTTTTATCATCTCTTTAAGGACATAGAGCTTCGGTTACCCCTCTTCCTAATGGACTACGACGACACTAGGACTGAGGACTCTTAGAAAGAAGGATTACAGTACTGGCTTACCCTTATTAATAACACACTGGCTAACTTCTTGGCTTTTTTATTCAAAGAAGGCAAAGAAGGAGAGGAAAGCACAGACGGGAAAGAAAGGGAAAGCTCCTACTCAAGTCATCGAGTGACATATAAAACAAGGAGACATCTTTATGCATGCGCAAAAGGCGATTAATCGAGATAGTGCAGAGGTGATAAAGCATGCAGGAGATTTCCTTCAATCTGGTGGTCCCAACAAAAAAAACATTAGAGCTCACGACCTCAGTTGGAAAAATAAGGGTTGTTGCCCCGTTGTGAAGACAACTGAATGCTATTGTTATTTATTTCACTTGAGATGGGCCTTCTTACCACTGCTTCTGCCTATTACTATTCTTTTGTTGTGCTTCCTGGGTAAAAGCTGGTTAGCCTTTTTTTACATACAACTCAAGTAATATTAGCTATTTGTGTAAAGCAACGATTCGTCAACCCACTCACTTTTTTAGTTGCTTATTTTTTCTATTTGTATACGTCAGTCGGTTGCCTATATGCAAGATCTTCATTCCTTTCACCGGAGGTAGCACTAGTCAAAGAGGGAGACTCTGTTCAAAGCGGTATGGTTCTAGTTTTTTGAAAAACTATAGCTTATCGCTAATCGCTTATACCCGTCCGTCCTGATAGTGAGCTCCTTTCAAAGTTGCAAACACAATCCCTAGCGTAAGTGGCAATCAACTTGATGGACCTTGTCGGACTAATGAGAATAGGACTTAATTATAGGTGGTTGGCGCCTATATACCACTTCAAACGCTCCTTGTTTAGTGTCCGAATGATAAGTGGTATTGTACCACTATTTTGCCCATGGTAACCAATGTTCCCATTCCTTTGGAATATCGCTTGTAAAGCATCCCAGGTAGTTCTCTAAGCACCGGTTAAGCACCTCCCTCACAGTGTGCGTGAGATTCCACTTATTCTATGTCATTTTAAATATTAGGTAGTTGTTCCTCCCGCAGTTCTGTTCTTGGTCTGATAGTCTTGTTAACGCTTTCTAATCTACTTTCTATCTTGTACAGATCTTCCTTGCCCTTTCTTCCTCTTCCAGTGACGAATTTGCTCCCTCTTTCGGTAAGTCTTCTTCTTTAGTGGGAAGAGTACTGCCTAAAGCAATGTGAGTTAAAATGTCTATAAGGGAACCGGCCGTAATCTCCTTTTCTGGTGTAGATCCCCTTCCTTATGAATCAGTTCCCCGGGTACAAGGAATGAGTGCTCCTAATGTCTTTTCTCTCTTTCGGTCAAGATCGTCTCTTTGTCTATGGAGACCTTTTCACGTCGTTCACTCTCTTCGGTATGGATTCAAAGTAATCTCTCACGCGGGTGCAGGGAGTCCTGCTTGTGCTTCTTCTTTTTAGTCCGGGCAAGGTAGTCCATATGTCTTTCGGTCTTAATTTGAGCACTCGTCTAACTACTAAGAAAGCTCGAGGGACCTCTCTTTCTAAGTTATTGGCAACCGGTCTTACTTCTCTTGGTCAGGTCTAAAGGTCTAAGGGGAAGACCTTTTATTACTTTTCAACTCCCGGTAATTTCTTCCTTTTTCTATCGATAGAGAGTGAGTGCAAACTTTAAGGGGTTGTGAGCGAGAAATGAATCAGGCATCAGTCGTTCTAGCGGTAAGAGTCCTTCGGATGTTGAATGGTCTAGTCAACTCGTTCCGTTCCTATGTAGAAAGGAAGTAACCCGTGGGTATCTTCTATTGATTAACGAACTGGGAATCATAGTTCGCTCTTCCTTTGCTTTGGATCTTCGGTAACCACCCTTCTTCAAAGAAAAAGAGAGCTCAAAAGACCTCGTCTATTACGATGGTACGGAAAAATCAATGGCACCGGGGGAAACTCAGTTCAGAGAAGAAAATGTCAGTTAGGAAAGAGTAGTTAGACGTAGACCAGCGCAGGTGGCCGCCACAACTGTCTTCCTCCATTTGATATCACGCAAGAGGCGAAAGAATCCCCTTACCTTATTTACAAAATTAGAACCTGGTTGATCGGAGTACCCTTCCTCCTTTTGAGGCTTTTAGGCCTCCGGTCAGTCAGGGGTTGACATGAGACCGGATTTTTGGGGGAATCCATTCTTTGCCCTACTGTCTGTGGTAGGTCAGTCTGCTTTGCCTTCTTGCTCGAATTATATTCAATGTAATTGAATTCAATAGCATGACATCTATTTCATTGGGAACTTGATGAGTCGATCCGCCTACACGCCTTGCTTTTACTGCTATATCGGGTCTTACTCCACGTATAGTTTGACGTAAAAGAGATAGTGGATTTCTTTATGTCTTTTGTTGAATCGCTCGATAGAGAATTTGATAAGCCAGTATCCACGGTAAGTTCCAATGCTTGATAGAGTAAAGTAAAGAAAGGGTTTTCTTTAAAGAGTAAGTCAGTCCCCTTGTAAGTTGCATCCAAATATGCACTCGGGGTACACATAAGTCTTCAGAACAGGGTTGGAAACGAAATTAGATGTTATAGATAGTTATTGGGAAAGAAAGACTTGATGATGGCTGCACATACTCAAAGGGTTCCTTAGCTCTTTACAGAGAATCTCCAGTATGCTAAACAGTGACATCTCTCGTTATATCGAGAATGTGCACCCGTTATGGATGACAGAGCTTCTCGGTTTGGCGAAGTGTTCTGTAGCGGAGTCGCCGCCACACCTGCCAGGGCGGGTAAGCTACGATTGTTCATCATAGGTAACTATGTGAAGCAGAGGCTGTTGAAGCCTTATCACGACTGGGCGATGTCAGTTTTGTGTCGCTTAGATTGTGATGGTACTTACAATTAAACAAAACCCCCTAGAGCGGGTTGGTCCGCTTTCCAATTTTTTCTTCTCTTTTTCTATATTTCTAGGTCAAGGGAATCGGGGCAGAGAAGGTTATTATCCCTAAAAAAGCCTTTTTCCGTTGTTCGACTCTAAGCAACCACAAGCTCTAACTTAAAGTTGGTCTAGAACCACAGAGATTAAGTTGTTTTCTATTTTCTCTCCATGCTATGAAAGATCTGGGATTTCATTCCAGGAAATCCGTATATTGTTTTAACATATCTAATAGGGAGAGGAGGAGACAGACAGTAAGGTATGGTGAGATCACATCTCCTGTTACTATAGTAGAGACTATACGGGGAATAAGATATAGTGATGCCGACAATTCAATAACTAATCAAGAAAGTAACTCACTGAACTGAACCAGCTCCCACTAAACAAAACAAGCTTAAAATGGGGCTTATTCTTGAACAAACCTTACTGTAGAAAAAATGGGATTTTCTTTCTCGGCTTGACTAAACTTTCTTTTTCTTATACTCCCCTTTGAGAAGTGAATGAATAGAAATTGAGAAAGAGATATTCGTGGACCGTTAAACGACCACCTATGATCCTTTTTAATATGCTTTTCCTCGCGGGAATTACATGAATAAAGAATCATCCTTTTCGTATACATTTCATAGACCTCTCGACTAGCCTACTAATAAATAAAGTAAAGCACTAATGGGTTTCCGATGAAAAGAAGGAATAAGGAAGTTCCGAGTTAAGTGATAGAAATTTGTCCACAGTGAGAAACTCAAGCAAAGAAAGAGAGAAGATGCCCGGTCGAAAGGAAGTCGTAACAGGAGTTAAATGTTGAATGTCCTAAGAAATTTCTTGTTCGTGGGATGGATCAACGTTATACCTTGGGCTATAGATATTCTTTAAAGGACAACACAACACATTGTTGGTATGGATAGTATGTAGGGAGAAGAGAAGAAGTCAAACTAACCAACTCGGAATCTGCCTCTGATCGAAGAGTTCTCCTATTCTATTATTTATTCCCGCCTGCCCTCTTTCTTTTGTCTATCTGATAAGAAGTTATTTGTGAATCTCTGCCCTTTCCTTCGGTTCATGAGAATATTCAATATTCTCAACCAAAGAACAAAAAAGTGTCAGAAGTTTGAGTTCTTAATGAAGGGCACACCAACACTTCTTTAACTACCGGTTTTCCTGCCATAAGCCAATGACTGAGTTCTCTCAAAGTAAATCAATAACGAGAGGTGCATCTTTGCTTTTCGATATGTATGCTTACTCCTTTTCCTTGTTGCTAGGATGTAAACCTTAGAGGATCACTCTGTTGTTACCAACAAAAGTAAAAAATAGACCTCGGTGAAAGCCTCTTAGTCAGTCGAACTCTCGGGAATCTCCTAAAAATTTAGTGAGAAATGTCAAGTGTGAGCTCTAGCAGATGTCCCCGATCTTGAATTTCCTTATTTGCTGGTAAGGAAAGACCTAAAAGAAAGACACGTGCCGTCTCAGCTTACTATTGATTCACTTGAGGTGGAATGTTTGCAAATCACCTGAACTTTTAGAATTCCATTTAAACTTTTATCTCTGCTGTCGCAGATCAGCTGTTGATCTAAGACATATCTTTCAATGTCTCTAAGTCTTCTTTATAATCGAAACAAAGAGGCTGGCTCTAACGCTCTCACCCCCAATCCCCCGATCCCAGGCCCAATCGCGAACCACCAATCTTATTCGACCACCTCTCCTGCATTTCCATATCCAATGCCTAGGAGCTACGCTCGAACTTGCCATAAAAACTTGGGGATAAAAGAGCCAATCAATCCAATGATCCCCATCTTCTGAAAAAAGAAAAGGCAATCCCCACCTTCTCTTTAGCCCTCTGAACCTAGTAGCTAATGAGCTACTTCTAATCCTATTTCGGAATTGCTATAGAAGGCGAAAGGGCACCAAATAGTTCCCTCATTTCGGTGTCAGCCATCTTTCCTATTTCATCGGTCCCACCAACTACTCAATAGTTTTTCTCCCTTATTGATCCCAGGGCTACGAAGTCTATCCGTTCATCATTTCTATTAGTAAGGGGAAGCAGACCCGAACTCTCCATCTTTAGCTAAGGTTTTTTGAAAAACTTCACTTCATTTGTTCCAATGCGTAAGAACATTGAAAGCGATAACTCCTCTACTTTTCCCCCTAGTACCTGTCCATATCTCTGAATCTCCATCATTGACAAAACCAGGATAATATGAGACGTCTATCGACCGGATAAGACCTCCATATCCAAATCATTGTATCCAGCTGCCGCTCCCCATTATCAGCCACAGAAGGAGCATCTCAACCATCCTCGAATCCTTCTGTTTTTCCTCCTGAACAAGTCTGTCATGATTCTTCAGAGTGTCGTGAAATCACGGATCATCTTATATATATATATATATATATATATATATACATATTTCTTTCGTTATGTTCTCAGGTAGAGCCAGTTGAGGTCCATACAACGAATGAAGAGTAATTTTGCCATTAACTTCATATCTTCCTTGTCAATTTTTGTTTTCCACGGGATCACCATTCTCCTAGAGCTCGAGCATGAAACTTGATTACACAGATTCGGTTCGGTCGCAGGAGCAGAGCCACGACCACCTCTTGACGTAAGGCGCAACGTAGTGGAGGAGCACTTTTAAGACGTACCCTACAACATCTAGTCTTTAGACAAGTTTTTATTTTATTGGAGACGGCGGATGAGATGCAAAAGGACAGATGGCATTACCAAGAACCAGATATGGTGCGACTAAACCTCGGCACGGAGGAGGCGTCAAAGACGATCGAAATCGAGATTTTTCTTTTTAGTTAACACATTTTCTCATTGAGTATTAAATTCTCAGTGTACCATAGGCGGTAATTTGGCTTTAATCGATTCTCTTCTTATCCTTAAAGATTTCAGTCTGGAAATAAAAACATCAGTAAGGTGTTTTCGTTCGTATATAAACATGCCAATCTGTGTATGTGAAGTCTCGATGAAGCTGTCCGAGTGTAGATCCAACGCACTACTCAAGTAGGCTTTCCTACTGCCATTGAGAAAGAAATGCCCTTGACGCATTTCCACTTGCTTCAAGCTTTTCTTTCTAGTTGATATATTCCAGTAGTGATTCGAGAAGGAATTCATGATTGACTGACCATACTATGGAACTAGTCTACTGTTAAAGGATGTACACCTCTTCCTCATGGATAGATGGTGCCATCACGCTGTACAAAATCCTCTGTATACGATTCTCTCAAATACGAATTTTCTTTATCAACATGGTAGCGAGAAGAGAGACAGCAGATGGAATTGGAGATAAAGGTGGAGCTTCAAGAGGCCTTTAGTGATTATTTTTAAGTCTTGTCTAAGCCCCAGCCAATCGGGTAAGCGAACTGTCTTACGACAAGAAGTAGTTATGGGAAGGGTTACCCGTAGAATTTAGAATCGGTAGTAGCCCGGGTTCGGTCATTACAAAGGACTGCCAGTAAAGGGCCAAGCAGAGAATTCATCTAGTATCCCCAAAAGCAAGCAGAGAATCAGTTTATTCGTGAAAAGATGGGACGGAAGTTGCCCGAATAAAATACGAAACAACATATTTGGAGATTATTAGTGCTTTCAAACTTAACTTCTACGCAGGGATCTGATTTGACAGGTCTAGAAAAGGTCAGTGCTGAACAAAGCTCCTAAGGTCCCCATTCGGGGATTTCCCCATAAAAGCTAAGTCCTTACTTTACACAGAGTGAAGCTTCTGGTAGTGCTTCAACAGGAGCCAAAGCTACTCGGGCCTGGGAAGAAGAAAAATCGAATAAAGGAAGAAGTGGCCGTGTAACTAGATCGCTTGAGCTTTGGTACGCTAATAGTTTCCTAATAGTATTAAAAGATTATTTTACGGATATCCCAGGGGCGTAGCGTGTTCGAAAGGACCAGGCTCATACTGACTTCATTTTTCACATTGAATGCTAAAGCAAGGCAAACTAAAAAACGAATTAAGAAATTGATTCTTTTTATTTTACTAGCTTGACGGAAACTATTGGAAGCAACTGGACTCTCTACTTAGCTCGACCTTTATCTACGTTAGCATCCACACGAACCGAACCACTAGAATCATGCCTTATATACTCATAGAGGCCTTTCCTTTACAAACAAGAGAAGTACTCGCACGTATCACGGTAGGGACTATTAAGGAGATGTACGAGTTTAGTTTAGTGTCCTTTTGATAAGTGAGCCCAGAGTGAAGAAGCAAGGCAAGGCGAAGGTTTATACATGGCAAATATAGATCGAATCTAGCCCCCTGGGTGCGCGCATACCGAAAAGAAGGACAAAAGGGAAGACCGCATAAGAGCCTCTTTATCTTTATGAAGACTCAATATTAATTTACCACTTCATTGTCAAGCAGCCCTTGGACGGCCACTGCCTACATAGTCCGGAATGGGCATCAGACTTCATGTAGTTCGAGGTCATTTTTTACCAGTTCCTAAAAGTCCCCTAGTGCTATCTCCATTCAGGTTACCTAAGTAGTCTGGGGACCTATTCGGGCGGATTTCCCTCCTTTTTGCCCACTAAGTCCCTCGGCCTTGCCACTATTTTCACAGGCATTTCTCAGTTCCACCTGATTCCTTTAGGTTTTGGAAATCCGCTTGGACTTCCTTAAAATAGGGGCTCTGGCATCCTTCGGTGCTTAGACTTTGAAGAATCTCCGCCATTCTTTCCCCGCCATGCCTTTCCTCCAATACTTCTGTCAGCTGCTCGGCTTGGAACACCGCAAGAATGCTTGTTCCTATTTCCCGGTGGATTTGTTGAACAATTACCGAAATTCTTTAATGATTTTCCAGAAATTCGGCAAAATCCTGGATATTTGGAGGGTTACCAAGATGCTCCGGTAGTACGGGGGCTAGTAAGGGGGCAGGTACGGGGGTAGGCTCCACCGGTTGTTGACTTCTGACTTTGTGTCCCCCCTCGTTTTGGGCTGATGAAGAACCCTCTCCATTAAGCCACCTCTCAATCCACGATCCACTCCACGTGGATGAGGTGGATGGTTTGGGGGCGGCCTCCCCAGGATTTTCCCCCGAATCCCCTACTGGAGCCATCACATTACCCAGCGCGGGATCCCAAAGATAAAAAACGACTGCTATAAAGAGACCTCCTGCCCAGCCGAGACTATTTAATAGGAAGTAGAGAGACCGGCCGAGTAACATAGATTTTATTTTAATAAAAAACAGATTTGAATCGATGCCGATTAGTAATAAACCAAAATATGATCCCAGAAGTGCAGTAACCAGTAGAAAACAAACTGTCGCAATTCTCGTTATTTGACCGCGAAAATGAAATTGGAATTTCATGACACAATATCTAGAAAGTCTATCTATTACGACCAGCACGGTTGTTCCTATTTCATTTTCTTTTTCCAAGCCCTTCTTAGAAAGCATCCACTAAGTTACTTACGGAATCTCAAATCTTTCTCGACGCCAAGTGAAACAATTCCTCGCTAAATAAAACCAAAGTTCCACTACAACCAAGGAAAGAGATAGATCACATCTTGGCCAAATGCCAATCCTCCTAGTTTGAAAGAGAAAAAGAGTGGAGATGTGCGAAAAAAGATCACTCCTAACTAACCAGTCAAGTGAAAGGAGCCCGCTTACCCACCCCCTATCCCCCCATTGCTAGGAGCCTCGCCCTCTTGACTTGATATGTGAAGAGACTACAACCGATAGTGGATCACCTTTTGCTTAAAAAGGCCCGCCCATCTCATATATATGATAAAGGAAGCAGGCTATTTTTAGCTATTTTTGCTTTTTTTTTTGTTTTTTTTTCTAGGGGTCTAATATGAGATGTATAACATGCTCATACTCATCCATTAGGATGTTCCCCCCTTCAAGAGCTCCGCTAGGATACTAACTTGGTTACCTAGCATTGAATTATGTAGGACACTCGTCCAACTTCATAGATAGAAAAAGAACTAGTAAGTCCCTTATTTGTGGTACCTCTTAGAGACCTTTTTCCTTTCCTTGTATTGTATTAAATAAAAGCTAAAGCACTTTCTTTTAAGAATGTATCTGGTTCCATCTTTATTTCATTAGTTAAGCAACCTTTTTCTAAAAAGGATTGTAGTAATTCTGGTTTGACACTATTTGGAATGGCTCTCTCATATTGAGAAATTTTGTCTAATGGCATTCGATCACAGAATCCATTGACAGCTACATAAATGACTAGAATTTGTTTTGCAATTGGTAGTGCTGCATATTGTGGTTGTTTCGGTACTTTTGTCAGCCTTGCACCTCTATTGAGTATTGGCTGAGTCGCAGCATCAAGGTCTGAGCAAAATTTAGCAAGGGAGGCCACTTCGCGATATTGTGCCAATTCCAGTTTTGAACTACCGCAGAATTGTTTCATAGTTTTCAAGTGAGCGGCAGACCCGACGCGACTGACAGATAAGCCGACGTTAATCGCATGTCTAATTCCGCGATAAAAGAGCTCTATTTCCAAACATATTTGTCCATCAGTAATGGGGATCACATTGGTGGGAATATAGGCCGATACGTCTCCAGCTTGTGTTACAATGACGGGTAAGGCGGTCAAGCTACCTGCGCCTGCGCCTGTCTAGTTCGATCATTTAGCCGCTCTTTCTAAGAGACGGGAATGTAAATAGAAAACATCCCCTGGGAAAGCCTTACGACCTGGTGGTCGGCGTAACAATAATGACGTTTGTCGATATGCTACCGCATGTTTACTCAGATCATCATAGATTATTAATGCGTGCATTCCATTATCGCGGAAATATTCCCTCATGGCACACCCAGAATATTGGGCCAAAAATTGTAGAGGAGCAGGATCCGAAGCGGTGGCTGCTACAAGAATAGAATATTCCAAAGCATTCGCTTCTAAAAGAATTTGAACCAATTGTGCCATAGTTGAGCGTTTCTGTCCAATCACTACATAGACACAATACAATGTCTCACTCTTAGAGGTGGCCCTTGAGTTCAGTTGCTTTTGGTTTAATATGGTATCGATAGCAATACCAGTTTTTCCAGTATGTCGGTCCCCAATTATAAGTTCTCGTTGACCACGACCTATAGGAACCAGTCTATCTACCGCTTTTAACCCTGTTTGCATAGGCTCGTGCACAGATTTACGTTCAATAATTCCAGGGGCTTTCACTTCGACACGTCTTCGCTCGTGATCGCTTACAGCCCCCCTTCCATCAATAGGTATTCCCAAGCATCGACCACACGCCCTAGCATAGCCTTTCCCACAGGAACATCCACAATATATCCAGTGCGCTTGACAAGATCTCCTTCTTTAATAGCAGTATCACTACCAAAGACAACAATCCCTACATTCTCATTCTTAAGATTCAAGGTTATTCCTTTCACACTGCTGCCAAATTTAACCATTTCCCCAGCTTGAATCTCGTTCAATCCATAAACACGTGCAATTCCATCTCCAACTGAGACCACTCGACTGATCTCATCCACTTGAAAATTGGTGTAAAATTTGCTAATTCGACTTTCTAATAGACTTGTTAGTTCTGCAGCTCGGGGAGAAAGTTCCATAATTCAATTAAAGATATATACAAGGGAGAATGTCTCTTTAAAAAAAAAGAAAAATCACAAGGAAACATTATGAAAAGCAAAATCTATCTAAAGAGAGAAGTCTATTAGATAATTAATAAAGAAAAGAGAGCAAAAGAAGGAAGAGAGATTCCAAAGTTGGAATTCGAATTAGAACAGAAAAGAAATTGAAATGATGATGATAAAAAGTGAAAAAAGGAGTGGATAGCTAGCTCAAGGAAATGGCAATGGGATATCCTTTTTCCTGGGGAAAAAGAGAAACCTCCTGATTAAATACTAAATAAAGTACATATACTTTAAAAAAAAATATATACAACAATCACATTATATACGACATTCCGCACTTTATAGGTGTTGACACAAGTAGGCCTTGGCCAAGACAAGACACCTTTCTTCACTCTGCAATAACACGATGACTCTTCTCTTCACAAGTAGGCTTGGCGCAATGCTTAGTCGATTTTCAAAGCTGGAAAAGATGCAAGAAGACTGATGAGGTGCTGGAGTGAAGTGATTCCCGGGTGGGAATGGCGCACGGAGTTGGAGTGCTATGCGCATTCTATCAGCTTGGAATAGGTACAAGAGAGAAGAGCTATCAATCATGTCAAAGCATAAGTTCTAGCCTTTTCTCTCTAGCATCTTTTTATGCTTATGCAACGCAGCCTTTTTTGAAAGTATTCGATAGCAAATCTTTTAGAGTTAGCAGCCTGCATCCTCTTGTTAGAGGCTTTCTTTGCGCAGGATCCCCTTTCTTCTCAGAAGAGTTAGGGAAGGCAAAGGAAGAAAGCCGGGCAGGTGCTTCAAGAAGGCGCCAGTTGACTCCCCAAAGGCAGAATATTCCTATCCAGTTGGGGTCCCTTAGAGCGAGTTCCATTCTTTCAGCCCTGAATGTCTTTCCTTCTGCCTCCCCGGTTCAACAATAGCATTCTATCTTCTAGTTAAGCAAGATCTTAGTCATTTCGCCTTTGTGTGATAACTCTATATTTCTGGAAGCTACCTCCCCTCTCTCTTTATGCACTTGCTTAGAAGGCTTAGGTGTTTGTGGGTAAGCAACCGTTGCTTATCGATTAATAGAGCCAGCTCCAAGTCCGAGCCTTAGAATAGAATAAGACATTTGAATTCTAGCGCACTAACCTTAGCTAGACTCCTACTTCAAGTGCTGATTTGAATTTCTTAGTTGAAGGAGTGAGAATAGGCCTAAGGGAATAATCAATCCTGGTGTTCCTTTTGCCTCAACATTGGCTTCATTGGAATCATTTTCTAAGTATAGGAAGCAGAAAGGTTGCTAGTAAGTTTTTCTAAGTCCCTCCGTAGTCCAGTCCTTGAGTTCTTTCTTTGGAAGTAGTGAATGTGGTAAGAGGTGTATAACCATTAACCTTTACTTTAGTCATGAAAGGGCTATTTCCCCTACCTTTCTTTCTAGGCGCAAGATTTCATTCCCCTAGTGCTTTTTGTCCTTCTAAGGGGTGAAAGCGAGATTGAATGCTCCAAGTTGAGTGTAAGGGTAAGGTCGAGATAGTCTTGGCAATTCATCTACCTTGTTTGTTAGGTATTATAATAATAATTCACATTATTATATTAGGTAATAATTGCCTTATTTCGGTCTTGTAGTATTGTCGGTCTAAGGAGAGGAATGGAAGTAGTCGTCTTGCTTCTTTTCTTTGGATCTGCTTATGTCTCTACTTCACTTGATGCTCCTTCCGGTGGACTTCATGCTCTATTTTTGGCCTTAGTAGCTTGATTTCATAAGTGAGCATGAAGTTGGAAGTGAATAGATAGTGAGAAAAAGCGCCTTTTGTGATTCAAGTAGTAAGCTCGGATTCATGATTGAGAAAGAAATCTTCCAAAAGCAGCTTTAGCTGAATCTATTACAGGGTAGGCTCTTTGGATATATTGACTTAAGGCGATGAAGGCCCACATATTTCAAATCTTGGCTCCCCTCAAGGAGAAAACGGGATACTTAGCTGAAAGGGTGAACAAGGCCGAACGCCTTCAAAGGTTGCTCCAGTCGCCTGAAGCCTTGTGGATTGATTGTGGGGGATTTAGGCATGTCACGCCAACAATCTTCCAGTTCCAGGATAATCATTCCCGGATAATGCTTGCCGCAGGGTCTAACCCTATCTTCGCGCATACTTTCTTTGTTGTTTGGGAGTTGAATCAGAAGCATCGAATGAAAGGTTCTTTCCAAGACCATCTGCTATTGAATCAGCTGCTGTTGCTGGGCGAGATTCTATCTTTTCCGTGTAGTCCACGGGATTTGACTCTGGGGAAGCTCATTCCTTGGATGGATCATAACTTATACAAATAGCCTCTGTAAGAATGGCCAAAGCGCACTGAAAGAACCTACCGATTCTTTCCAGTCATAACAACCAAAACGGGTTATCCTTCGTTTGCCCCATTGGCGAAGTCATAAGTTGTGGTGAATCCATGTCGCTACTATAAAGTTCTTTCCATAGTTCAATAGAGAAAAGAGAGAAGAGCAGGCCGATTTCCTTTACTTTATTATTAAACTTAAACAAAGAATCATTTGACTTTGAATGCCGAAACCTTGAAAGAATGGAAGGGCCTCTTTCCATCCATAGAATCTCTTCCTTATGCACTTTCAGCTTTCTTTCTTAACCTGCTTCTATCAAAGCAGCTTGTAAACTCCGACCATCATCATAGTGAAGTATCCCATGGGTATGGGATACGAACGATTAAGAGTTCTTGCTTAAAAAAAGGTATGTACTAACTGAGAGTGGAATCTATCCTGACCTTCAAGTAGCGCTTGATTGAGGGATGAACCCCGAATCCGTACTTTCCGGTACTATGCCTACTCCCCTTTCCTCTTTCAAGTGGGTTGAACTCTTTCTAAGGCAAAAGGCCAAGTTTGTGCCACGAGTGCACTATGTTCGAAAAGGCAGAATGCTGTTATAGAATCCGCTATTTTAGGAATAGAATAAGCTTTGTGTCCTAACCAGATGTCGTGGGGCGATAAGTGGTGCTTTATCTAAACTAGGCAGGAGAACTTGGCTAACTTTCCTACTCTGATAGCATCTCTGAACGGCAGGTACCCATAACCGTCGTAACGAAGGAATGAATCTATTAAGTGGGAAAGAGCCCTCGTAAGGCCTCTCTCATCCCTTGCTTATGCTGAATCGAGATTTTATTGGTCTTCTTTGACCCGCGGGTGCGAATCGGTAGCTGTGCAACTAACTCTTGCTTGATAACCGCTTTACTTTTAGCTTTTTCCTGGGGCGTAGAAGGAGTTGATCCTGGTCGAGGTAAATGGATTTAGGAATTCATACCCGGTTCAAGGGAAAAGACAATGAACTTTCAACAGGCATGGTACGAGAGGAAAGAGACCAACCTTAGACCTCTTCAGCTAATAGATGCATCAAAGACCGTTGCCATCTACTACTAGTCGCAAACATGCCCTTCCCTTCTGGGCTAGGGGTGAAATGCCCTCGATTGACTCGGGGCTAAAAGACCTAATGAAGAAAAAGAATTGTCCTAAGATTGCTTACTTAATCCGGTACTTTCTTCTTCCCCAAAAACAGGAAGGTTTTGTCCGGATTTCTTAGTATCTTTGGTACTGCTTTTGTTTTGAGAAGAATGAATCTCAAGTTTCATCCTCAGGTTCGGTAGGGGGCGTAGGAACGGATAGCACTCTTATTTAGCTTAGGAGCAGAGGTACAAGACAAAAAGGGGAGTTTCCCTCGACTAAGTAGTTTCAACTAGACTTTTGGTGAATAGTTTAATTGTTCCCAGAGTAATTCAATCTGGGCAGCTAGAAAAGGAGAGGGGCGGTGTGTACAATGCCCTAGAAGGAATTCACCCGCCCTATGGCTGAACGGTGATTACTAGCGATTCAGACTTCATGCAGGCGAGTTGCAGCTTGAAATCCGAACTGTGGACGGTTTTTTGGAGTTAGCTCACCCTAGCAGCGGAATTGAATCAGAAAGCAAGACAGAATAGGCTCTTACTACTCTAGAAAGAACTTCACTTGAATCTACTGCTATTGATATTAGCTCAGGGACTTCGGTGCCTTAAGCGGAGGAGGGGATTTCTTTCTCTTTCTGGCTGCTACGCTCCTTTCTTATTCTTTTCTCTCTCTCTGAAGTGTGTGAAGTCAAGCTAGCCTCAACAAATCAGACATAAGCAATAGACCTAAATCCCCGTCCTTTTAGAAAGAGGATAGTGATTCTTTTCCAGTGCTTTAATATTGAGTTCAAAGAGTAACCTATAAGAAAAAATGGTAGGAATAACCGGAACCTAGCTCTATCGGAACTTACCACAGCGACTTTCACTTCCTATCGGCTTCAGACTGAAAGAGAGTAAGATGGAATCCAGAAGAGATAAGGCATTAGGCAATCTTTCTAAGAAATTTCAATCATCGATTGACTCCTATTCCCACTTCTTAGGAGTGAAGGGCTGGTCTTGAAGAGCCTAGGTTCACTCATGACTTAGTGTGCAAGACCGGATCTCCTCTTTCAACAATGTTCTAAGAGTGGGATTTTCGCTTTTCTCGATTTCCCACCAATTCCTTAGATCTCTAGTCTTAGAGCTAAAGGAAGTCCTCTAAGTAATCTAATCCACCGAAGGAGAAGGCAGAGTTCTTTTTCCTCTTCTATCAATAATATGGAATACCAGGCTGCACTCGCCTTTTTGAATTGGCTATGCCGAAAGCGAGATCGTCTAGTTCTACTGGATGGGCATAGGACTTTTTAACAACTCCTATGCATTTTCTTCCTACTATCATGTAGTAATGGCATAAATGTCCCCTACTAGAACCAGTCTTTATCCAATCCCTTTCTTGACTCTTGAATCTTCGTATTTCCTGATACTTTCTCAGTAGCAGCTGGGTCCGAGATAGAATAGAAAGTTTGAGTTCAGATCTTTCTTTCTTTGAAGGCCTTTGAAAGCCCCAAGACATATAGTTATAATGGAACTACCATCTATTGTATAGGGCTGCTATATTCATGGGTACGCGTCTACTAATGCCTAGCTACATCGGATTGACTACTACCCCGAGTACTCCACTTCGATATCATCTAAAGAGTCAATGTTGATGGGCCTATCCTTTTTTCGAGTTCCCCAATCTTCTTTCTTCCCCTTACCTAAGACAGAAGTAGAAAGCAACTCGTCAGGGAGTGGATGACCAAGCACAACAGAGTCGGTGTCGGTATAGTCAGACTTATTATTACAGATAATGGGGTCCATATGCATCCAAGCGTAGGCAGCAGTCGCTGCCGCCATCTCTGACCGCAGCCTTCCTTTGGGGTCACCATTTTTCTATGGTCGGGCCAGTGTAGCTACGGTAGATAGTGAGGTTGGTGTTTTCTTTAAGCTTTACACCGTGCTGGAACTCCTCATGAGAGAGAATCAATTCTTTCCACCTTCCTTAAGTAATGCATTTCATAATCCTTGTTAGGGCCGCATACCTCACCAGTATAGGCCTCATACGCCTTAATCACGTTTTGGATCCTTCCAGACCAATCTTTCATCAATTTACGGTTAACCGTGCCAGGTTTACCCTCATGTAAGCACTCCGCCAAGTCCGTACTAGAAAAGATTCGGTCAAGGTCAAAAGCACCTGCGCGGATACTGGTCGGTCTAGAAAAGGATTTTGCCCTCTCTAAAACTATCGAAAAGGGCTCCGCCAGGATAGATTGCCAAAGAGGAGCAATCATCCACTTTGGGGGAACGAATTTGCCTCATAGGATGGAGCCTGTCTTCCAACCAGGACTATGTGCGGATATCGCGAGAACTTGGTCCATTGCCTAATTGACCTGCCAAATGGAACTCATAGAAATAGTAAGTGTGCGCCATACCTATTCCCTCAGTAAAGAAGAAGACATCTACTTCTATTTTGATTTTTCTAAGGACATGCAAATTGATTTGTCTCCGATATATCTTAGGGCATTGACACCCTGTCGATCGACTCTTGCCTTGTGTCAGTTAGCGTGTAAATATGGCATTTCAATGTCTATTCTACAACGCTTAGCTGGTGTAGGCTATCGTCTTCTCTCCCCTTTGATGTCTACTCAATCTAAACGTTGGGAACGACTGAAAGCGGTTGCTTCTAAACCCTATGGTTCACATCGATTACCCTTAGGATTTAGGTTGGGTAGGGGAAAGCCTCTCAATCCCTATTTGAAGGCGAAGATGATCGATTCTCTTTTTCGAAGGGAATTAAAGCCTAAGGAGATAGGACTCTTTCTAGACAAGCTGGTGTTCGATGGTGAACAAGAGATAGAGGAGCGCCCTCTTCTAGGCCAATGGGTAGATTAGTGGTTGCAATGGCTCTCTTGGTATCACATATCGGCATGGTCGGGCATAAGGCCACAGACATAAGTCGCGCCCCCGCCGGCTATCTTTTATTGTCTTGGTCAGAAAATTGGGGTCTTTTGAGTGGGTTGTCTCCTCTCTGATGATCTTTTCTAAAAGAGGTAATGAAAGGGAAGACCGGGGTCAAAGCGCGTTCGTTGTTTCCTGTATAGTTTTGTAGAGCTGAGATCTAGCAACACTATAGCCACAGATCATTGGTATTGGATGTATCGTTAGGTTGTGCCGAGTCAAATCTGCTCCATTTTTTTTCCATTGCAGAAAAGAGATCCCTTCCCCTCGCTTTCAAAAATGATGAATATGAAGTCCGGGAGGCTGCAGGTACTATGGATCCTCTGACACCCAATCGGGTTTCCTTCCTAGGTCTTGCCGGTGTTGCCTATAGTTCGTGATGTGCCTTGAGATGGCCGTCTCCTGTCCCCCTTCTAGTGGGGAACCCGCTCCCCGGTCGTCGCTCTGCTCCGTCTGGCCCATCCTCTAGGCACCTTTGGAAGGCATGGAGTGTGACAACGTACATGTTTCCCTTTACTCCATAGGGCCTTCTCATCAGTTGCAGGGTTTGGTGGCCCGAAATTTACTTGGCTTCGCCAAAAGGCCTCATCTCTAAAAGCCCGGCTCGCGAGGCGTCCCTCTCGCAGTAGGGTTCCAACCCTCGCCTTGCTCTTGTGACATGTTATGTTTCCCCTCTCTATTCCAAAGTAAAGGGTAAGTCCCATGCGTCAGTTTGTAGATCGTGGTCTCACACACTAATCCCTACAGGTGTCCGTAGTAAGCCGACTGCCCTACCTAAACTAATCATCATATCGGTCCCTCGGCCCCATTGCTGGAAAGGCTCGGCTTCAAAACCGTACGTGGAGCTTCCGCCTCATACGACTCTTCTAGGGATGGAGGTAGGCCCAGCCCAGGCTTGTGCGGTTAAGGTTGTTGTACACGACCTCATAAGAAAAGAATGAAAAAAACTATGTTTCCAGCTTCTGGTCTTTGGCATAAAGAAATAAGTAATAACGAAGGGGACATTTTCAAATTATCTCCTAGCTAGTGGAACAAGGAAGACATGGATGGTTTACTCATGTAAACTAATAAAAAAACGAGAAAAGAAATATAAAAAGAAAAAATCAAAGTCAAGTCTTATGTCGGGTTTTCTCAAAATTCTTGAGACACTTATTGAATTTCAGAAAGATTTTTCATAATGCTATACTTCAATTAAAAATCGAGTCAAAGGAGAATTGCGCTTTACAAAACAAAAAAATTTTCTTAAGAACCTAGGCGACTTGCTTTAAAGCGGCGCCTTCCTTTTTTGAATATGAAAAGAGACCAGCCAGCTTTTAGATGAAAGAAAGGAGGCCTTTACTTGTAGGAATAGCTTTCTAAACTATTTTAAATAATATGAGATCACCAAGGCCTCCCAAAAGATATTGACAGAAGAAGATTCCAACAAACAAAACTTTGTATAAGCCGGTTATCATCTACGTAACCGCAAAGTTGCTTTCTTCAAGGAGTGTGAAGCGAAGTCCCTCCTCGAAAGGAAAGAGGGACGAGCAGAACGGCTTCGATATCGGTAAGCATTCCCACACCGGGCTCAGTTTGGGCTTTCCAGTCTCATTCCCTTTAATTGCATGAGATAAGGAAAATGAGATATCAAGCGGGAAGGGAATGAATGTGAGGGAAAGGCCAGTAGTCAGAAGCAGGAAGCATAGGAAAGAGCAGTAAGAGCAAGAGCAGTCCGTAAAGCAACTGGTTGAAGCATGGCAAGGGGAGAATACTTTGAATGAATGTTGAAAGGGAACTGGGATAGGAAATGCTACTGGCGGATCTTTGCCTAGAACCAAAGCTGACCTTTAGCTAGCCGACCATGTGCCAGAAGTCTATATTGGCATTTCAATAGGTCAATCAAGTCCGCTGGCAAGCCTGTAGGCTATTGGCTTCTTCCTATATCCCTGTTCGGGAAAGCTATTGATTCCATTACGGAACCAAAAAAGATTATTCCCTTAGTTCTACCTACCACCCTTTCACACTATTTAAGGCGCAGCATCTATTGAGAGTGGATTTCAGGTGTTTAGATATTTAAAGCATAAGTAGTAGTTGAACAAGCATAATGAAAAAGCTAGCAAAAGTGCAAGCCCAGAGTAGGATTCGGCCAAATAAACAGAATGGCAAGCTTCATTACCATTCGAAAAATCCTATCGATTCGAAACTAAATCCTAAACTTCGGAGTGGCAAGTAGCAGAAAGAGAAAGTCCAACTTAGGCCTCAGGCTTGAGAAGGGTCATCGTTCCCGGCTGTCCCATGTTTGTTGTATTTTTGCACTGCAGGGGGAGCCCAACCCCGCTAACGCCGTGTTTTAGGGTTACAACGAGCTGGCCTCTGAGAGACTAAGTTTAGAATAGCACTCGATATCTTTTCAGCCATAGGCATATCTGCTTACTTATCTAGGATCAAGGGCTCTTTACTAATATAATATCATATGGGAAACTTCCTTGAAGAAAGTCGTACTCTCATCAGCTTTCAAGTAGATAAAGAAGTTAAGGCTAGTGACATCAGCTATCGGCTATTGGCCTTTGTGAAAGCTCCTCCTCAATATGTTTGATCCCTTTCCAAGCCTTCCTCTTCGTCAATGATTATGGGTCGCTTCTGTCCTTTAGTTCGATACACTACACTAAGGCCAGTTGCCTATACAACATCTTTACTTTCTAGTAGAGTCCACTTTGGTTATCGCTACACCCTCTCTAGACATACGATTTGATTCAAGCCACTCCACCACTTGTACATTAGCACCCTGCCTTAATAATCGCATAGGCACCCGTGCTTGACAAGTTCAAGCAAAACCATAGAGAAAGCGGGCTACACCTAGCTTAGCCTATCCAATATCCAATTCAAAAAGAGCTTTTTTTGCTGATTTTCCTCTCTGTATAAAGTCAGTCCCAATGTTGAGCAGAGCCCATTGTCAAAGGATCGTTTTGCTGGAATGCTTGCTTGAATATAGCTACTCCCATTAAAAGGAATTTTTCACTCTATACGGTATGGCTACAAACCGAATGAAGAAGTCGGAAGCAGTTCATCGCATGTGGGAGCTTGCTGATAGTGAGGAAGCCATAATCTATCTGTCGGATTGCCTATTTGTCTATCTATCTCGTGAAGAGAGAATGGAAGAGACTCTCAATAGGGCAAGCACAAAATACCTCGATCGAGTCCCTGGACGAAGGTGAGACCAACCTTGTTATGATTAGTGAAGTCCTTTCCAATTCCGTCGAATGGTTTCACTCCTCTTTTCCCCTTCTGTTAGTTCCTTGTCATTCAGTCGACTCCCCTCCCTCAAATATTGTCGAACTTCACGGTTATTCATCCATATATGGGTAATTTCCGGCGGTCAGAGAAGAAAGGATCTCCACGAAAGCAGGAGGTCTTAAACATTAGTCTGTCTTCAAATTCGGGAAGGGTAGACATTTAGTTCGATGAGGGAAGGTTCCTACACATTAATTTAAATTGATTGATTGGGAAAGCTGGTTCCGTAGCATTAGAAGCTTAAGTATCCGGAAAGAATGAGGAATGAGGATGTGGAAAAGAAGAGATGGTCTTAGACCTTATCTTAGCTGTTTAAGTAAAGCAGGGGCTAGGTCTCTGTCCCCGGATTCACTGATTCAATGGTTTTAGATTGGATGGATAGAAGAGTTTGAATGGGCGAGTGACTTTAGGGTTCCACAGGTTCCAAAGGCTAAAAGCAGGAGAAATTGATCCAGTAGTTCTAAATATAGATAGAAGAATCCCGAATGAACAAGCATCCACAAATGTCGATTCATTCAAGCAATAAAGTGCAACAATCCTTTCCTTTGACACTGGTTCCGTAAACGAGTGAAAAATACCTTGTACAGTTTCCCCTTTCCCTTTCAGCCAGTCCAAGAGTTCAGTTCACTCGAAAGCGGGTAGCCATTAAGGAAAGCGACTATTGGATATTTGGTTTTAACCGGTTGCCCCACCCCTTATAGTAATTACTGGTGTGAGGGAAAGAGCGCTCCTGCCGCTTTACCCAAACAGTACAAGAATGGCAATCCTCATATGGATGTGGTGCTGCCATCAACCGACCTGATCGTCCCAATCCGGTTGTCCTCACTAAGAACAGATCCACAATCTCTAATCTAATGAATATGAAATTGCAATATAATATTCCTTTGCCTAGCTGCCCATTGCTATAACTTCAAGCACTAAGGTGGTTGGTGTGGTAAGGCAAGCAACTCTTCTTTCCGAAGTAGAGTGCCTGCCCGAGCTATCTTAAAGTAAAACTCTCTAGGTTAGCTATAGGTAAAGTTCTCCCAGAGCCGGAGACACAGGCCGCTACTCCTTCAGAAATCGGGAATCCGCAAGGAAGGATAGGACACAGAATAAAGACCTAAAGTTGTTCGTCGGATGAAACCGAGAACCGAAAGATGTCTATCAAAGAGCGAGATGGACTGACTAGACAGGTGTTAACCACCTCTGAAGGTTGCAAAGCCTTTAGAGTGCCCCTGAACGGAAGGAAGGAAATATATTTAGAAATCTTTCCTAGCTACCGGGGAAGGGGAGAGGAGAACATAAGTAGCCATCAAACTATAGAACCTCACCTCAAACAAAGGCCCTCGGAAGAGCCTGAAGTGGAGAAACCTACAAATAAATAAAAGAATACCGGTTAAAAGCTTCACCTCTGTAAACCTTTGGAATAAAGATCGTCGAGCCGCCGACAACTCCCAGGGTTCACTAAAATAGTGGATACTCCGCGAAAGACTATTGAGTGACTTGTCGAGCTGATCCGACACCAAGTGGGCCGCACCTCTAAGGACTCAATATGAAACAGAAAGGTGTTCCTTTAAGCCCTAAAGTCGTCCGCTTTCTCACCAGTCACAGAATGTCTTTTAAGGAAAAGGCTTCCCTAAATTTTCGTGGCAGCCGGATCGAGATACCCCGACACGACGAAGACTGGCCCCTTTGTTTCGGGGTACCGCCGTTGTCACGGAGCATGGGAAGGATGCGCGGCGATTACCCCGAAAACCTTCGCTTGCTTGGAGGCATCTAGAGGCTCACGCAGCACAACCGGCGAGCAGAGCCAAGCCCAACCATTACAGTCAGGAGACGTGTGGGCGTGACGTCCTGGAAGCGGTCCTGTAAAGCATATCGCTTTTTGCATATCACTTATCTCGGTCAGCCCTTCCATCAAGAGAAGGTAAGTTCAAAGCCTAATTATTTCCTTTTCTACTTATGCACATCCTCACTCGAATAAGACAAAATCCTTCGAACTTACAACCACTACCCCAAACATCTTTCTATGACACCCTGCCCGACATCGTCACGAGTAAGCCCCCTTTCTTTTTATAGGTTTTTCAATCGCCTTTGTTTATTGTGAATCCGTTCGACATATATGCCTTCACTCGGGCCTCAAAAAAGCAGAGAAATGTTGAAGTGACGTCCAAGCCCGTGGTCACTATGCCGCCTCCACGCAAGCCCTCGGTCACCGAGCCGGCCTCATCCGCTCGGAAGGACACAACCTTGGCCAGCCTTCCGAGTTCTACCCTCGCTGCCACAAATATCACAGCTCATACACCACTCAAGGGTACCTCTGCTCCCCAACTGAGCAAAATGGATCAAATTCGGTTAAGGCCCAAGAGATGAGGGAAACGAGAGAGAATAAAAGGGAAGGTTCTGCTGAGACTTAAGTCCCCCTGCCGGAGCTCCCCGAACCTGAAGTGGAAGTCGAGGGGCTGCTCAGTGAGAAGAAGCGTCAAATGATTTGGACAGTTGTCACGTTGGCAGAGCAGGGAGCCTACAGGAAAGGTTAGGGCAATGAGGAGCTAGACGAGTATCTGCGGAACCTCTACCCCATCAACTACATCTATTGCTGAACCAACTGAACATCCACTTGAAGTGGCATAATCATCAGAACTGACTGCAGCTTCATTGACTGAATTAACTGGTGCATATACCTTTCTAGGCTCCTGGTGCTGGCTGTAGCCGTGGGAGGTGGAGACTCTACCAAAAAACATACAATGACACAATCAACAGGTGAGACCTTACTCGCACTCCGAGCAGGTGGGTATCGACAGACACAACGACTTAATCAACCGGATCCACCGAAGTTATTTCCTCTAGACAGAATGAGACTCCCGTTGAGAGATGTATTAGTAATTGGGCCACCCCCCTCCTAAAAGCCAAGGACCAGAAAAATCCACTCAAACCCTTGCCCATCCCTGCTCTGCCAGCCCATTATCCCCTCTGTTTTCCCACTTAAACTTGTCTAAACATGGGTTTTTATGTTTAAAATTCTCTAAGTGCAGAGCCTGGTGGGATGCCCTGCTGTAACAGCAGGCTCCACTAGTTTAACTCATGGGCAAGGGTAGTTTTAAAACCTAAAAAAATGCTAAGTCTGTTACTCTCTAATTTAAAGTTAACAAATCCAGATTTTGATCCTATTACAGTCCTAATGTGTACTACCCTTCATTAGTTACACCCTTCAACCTTGAACTAACAACAACCATCTCCAATTCACCATTTAATTAGACAGTCAGTTCAATAAAGAAGGAATCTCGATTCAACAGTGATTGATAGTGTTCAATTCTGCCCTAAAATGCTAATAAACAAGACCTACGAAACTAATCGACCACATTGATTAGTCGATGTCAACATACATAATCAATAACAAATGGGCGACCTACAGTTTGATTTCATGTATTTCAGGCAACACCAAGGAACCAATCAAATATGAATTAAACGCTTGACGACCTTAATCGAAATGAATACCTATCCTAGGACAAGCACATTCGAACAAACAAGACAGAATACTGATTGACCAAATAAAGGGTCGAATTGGAGAAGAAGAAATAAAATTTTCAAAGCGGAAAGACAAAAATACTCACACAATTAACAAACAAGTACGAAAGTAAATATAGCTAGAAGAAAGAAAAGGGTATATACCGTGATAGAACAATTCAGAACTCGATCAGACCTCGGACCAGCTTGTATTCAAAGATTTTGAAGCCTTGGACCTTAATCAGGGTATTCTCAGTTGAGAATACCTAGATTAAGGTCCATTAGACCTCAAACATCTAAGGTTTTAACCGAGGAAACCCATCTCGGATTTTTAGGGTTCATAGGCTCAAATTTGGGGCTTGGGGTTGTGGGTTTGATTCGAACAAAACTAAGGCCGGTGGGGGTATGAGGGAGCTCATGGGAAGCTGTGGTGCGATTTTGGTGAGGTTTGGCATGGTTTTCAAATCCCGGCGACCTTTGATTCAACATTCGACACGCTCGAAACGGATTCAAGACCAACGGAGACCGGATTCGAGGAGAGGGAGGTGAGGAGAAGGGTTGGTGTAAATTTGGTGGCCGTTGGCCTACCGGAACCGCCGTGAGGCGATTTCCGGCAGGCGGCGCACGGCGGCGGGCGGCTAGGGCATTTGAGAGGTTGAACGGGTGAACGAGAAATGAATAGATACAAGGGGTTTTGGGGGGTGTTTGGTGTATTGAAAATGCATTACTTGATCTGGGCCGTTGGATGGTGGGAACCAACGGTCCAGATCATCCTATTAAACCTAAACGCCGTCGTTTGGTCAAATGGAGACGGGTAAATGGGTTTTGGGTATAATTAAACGCCCGACTTAATTTGGGCCGTTGGATAATAAAATCCAACGGTCCAGATCAACGGAGTCACTTGGGGTTGGGCAGATCGGGTAAGGGATTGGGTAATGAATTACATTGGGCCTGGCTTTGCTATGGCCCAATTCCGATTTTCCTTCTTTGTTACTTCCTACATTATATATATATATATATATATATATATATATATATAAATATAATCAGATTAATTTGTAACACACATAATTAATTTTACTAACAATTGACATATGTAAAATACCGAATCCTTACATATGTACATTAAAATGACAAGAAAATGCGAGAAATGCATTTTTTTATGATTTTCTCATTTTCGTAAAAAAAATGAACTTAACTATTTCTAAGTACGGAACTAACCCTACAAATATAAATGCGACATATTTGGCATATGTATTTTTGATTATTAACTTAAGCAAACAGACACGGACCCACAAATGCAAGCGATAAGAAAAAGAACATGTGATCCCCAAACATTGCAAACAAACAAAAACTCTTTTATTTTGATATTTTGGGAGTAATTCGTGTGAGGCAAAAATCATGTGCTCACAAAAGTGAACGTAGACTGTAAGAGAAATTCAAATGTTATAACTCCAGTACGTCATGAACCATCAGAAAAAGAAAGACTATCCTAGAATAAATTGTATAACTTGGATAAAGTATTCCCCTTGGGTCACATTCTCAATGAGACTCATATATCGGGAATTAAGATAGGGAATACTTTCCTCTGTAAAAAGGATCTGCTGAGCAATAGGTTCTATGGGAGGCAGCTCAAAGTCCAAACCTGGAGTAGTTTCTTTATAAACCCATACAAGCATTTCTACTTTGGATATAATTCTTTCTTTTAGCGTATCTATAGTCAATTGATTGAGCTTATTCCCCATATTAATGGAATTTAGATTTCTGGCGTATCCAGCCATAAAAGCCACAAGAAGGGCGATAGACAGGGTTAACCCTAGAGATGTGATGTATTCTGAAATTAGCAAGTCCATTGCTTTGATTCATTTTCTTTTCTTTTTCCGCTCCCAAGGGAAAAGACTTGTCGGAAATCGCCGGTGGTTGGTCCGGAAAGACATGGGACCTTTTGGGCATAAAAGTGCTTCTCTTACGATATTTTGAGTTGGATGAAAAGAGTAAAGTTACAATATCATATATGTTGTTCGAAACTATCTTACTTTGAAAGGGGGAGTCGGTGCCAACAATCGAAAAGCTATTGGGTAAGTCGTATGGTGCATCAAATCTTTCAAGAGAAAGAAAGTGCCCTTCAAAAAGGAAGAAGAAGCATTGAAATCAAACTCCTCGGGTGCGTCTGCGCTCAGTCTCTGTCTGACGGCCCATTACCTAAATTTCAATCAAGCTTCAAAGGGTATCTTTCTTTCTGGTCTGACGGCCTCTTCTTCGTCTAATCATTATACTTGCAGCAAGAAAGGGGCTTCGAAAAGATAGTTCGCCAGGTCTGTCTATTTGTATACATTGGCAAGAGAAGCCTAGGTACCCATTCGCCGGAGTGAGGTTTGAAGATGCTCGAGCGAAGCGATAGGAAGGAACAAAGTAACTCGACCGTAAGGGAGAGCATCTTCCTCCCTCGAATATTTATCTTTATTTTTTGCTTGATTATACGACTGTTGATTGAGTCTTTCTGTTGCAGGAGCGATATAAAGGGGTTTATGTCTAAGTCTTCGAGTCCTCTCTTGGAAGTGGGAAGTGAGGGGGCAGTGCTAGCTGTCCATCTAGTCCATTCCGTCCTGCGTTGGAAAAACCTCTACTCTACCCCTATGTTCGTATGCCCCTATGTTCGTGCAAGCAGTGGCCCCTTGGCTCTAAGCCTGATAGTGGTCTTAGTGTAAGGAAGCAAGCAACCTAAATATGGCACATATCGCAGGGCCCCACTCGGATGACTGGTTTTGAGGTAGGCGTCTTCTAGGCTTTCTGTAAGGCCCCGTAAAATTTTTGTGCATAAAACCTAGTAGCTGTGGTGTCATGGTCCGAATAATGTGTTAGGAATGCGTAGAATTCTTCAAGGTAAAAACCCTAACTATTTTCTTTGATTTTCAGTTTTAATTGGGTAAAGAGAGGTTTGCATATAATAGCTTTTAAAAATAGAATTTTTACACTCATGCATGATTATTTAACTTGATTTCTAGTAAAAAAGAAGTGAGTAGAAGTAAGAGTCTTCAAGAACAAGGTTGGCAAGAGTAGGATATCTTGTGTAAGCATAAAGTAGGAGGAAAAAAATCATCACCAGGTATGTATGGCTAAATTTGATTCTTGTGAAATCGCCTATGTGTGTGAAGTTGTTTGTTTCGGGTTAAATTGACAAATTGTGTGAAATTCTTGATGTTGTTGTTGGATATTCAAAGTTTGTTGTTGAGATATGAGTAATGTAAAATGAGAGTTTAATTTGGCAAAAGAATTGTGAATAATGACTATGATGGCCTATATGGCACCTTGTGGAAAACAAACGAAATACTTGAGAATTGGTTTATTGTGGAAAGAGATGAAACACTTGAATTGTGGAAATATTGTAACATGGTTGTGATATTGTATTGAGAAGAAATTGAGAACATGAACCAATGTGTAAGTTGCTTATTTGAACTTGTTGAAATTGTGTGTAGTACCTTATCTGCTGTTTGAAATTGTTGTGTTTTCAACCGTAAGGCGGGGTCGTGTTGCGCGCCGCAACGTGGTGAAATAAGGTGTGGGTTGGGGTGATAAGGGTGGCCGAGGTAATAAGGGTGGTCAGGGGTAATAAGGGTGGAAAGCGATCGAAATCGCTATTGAAAATTGATACATAAATCAATAATGTGAAATTGTGAAAGGAGACAGCAGGAGCGTTTGCAACCTGTGGGGCACTGATTGCCCCTTTGTTTGACTACTTGTGCTTTACGTGATTGATTGGTTATTGTTAAATTGGTTGATTGTACAAAGTGCTTTGTGTGAGAATTATTTGAAATGAGGAAAATGTGGAAACATGGTTGGCTGGCTTAATTAATTGTTGATGTAATTTAATGGCTTGAGTTCACTTGGGACAAAGTTTGTCCATACATACCAGTACAATTCAAGTGTACTGACGTCCCTTTTGCCGGGGGCGCTACATTCGTGTCATGATTGTAGGTGGATCGGTAGCAGGCACTTCAGCTCATCGGCAGTAGTATCCTTCTCCTTCCACTGCCCGTCTTTGGTGAGCCCCTTTCTTCCTCGGGGCCTTGTGTGGTTCATGCCACTCGGTTTAGATTTCATTTTGGTTTTGCAAAGTATAGCCGGAGCCTTGTTACCGGCAAGTATTGTATTTCCCTTTTGTATCCTAGAGGCTCTATAGACATGTAAACTGTGGGACTCCAGTATTATGTATACATTATGTTATGTCGGGCGTTGTAAAAATTGTAATCTTGTTAATGAGTCACTCGTATCATTTTATTTGTTTAATGTGAAATCAATTATGAATAGTAATATATTTGGTTAATGAGAAACAGTCATCACAGGGGTAACGCGTGGGAATGAAAGGCACCCAGGTCCGCTTGACTGGGGCAACCCGGTCAGGCGCCGGTCATGTTCCTCGATTTGGGGCGTGACAAACTTGGTATCAGAGCGTAAGGTTTTAAAGTGTCCTAGGATGTCTCGGAGCCGTGTCTAGTAGTGCCCTTCTTATAGGTGTGTTGTCGACCACATCATATAAGTAGGGGGCTACACGGGCATTTAGGAATTTACCTACTTCTTTGTTAATCTATATCGTGCGGTAAAGTGCAATGTGGAGATATCCGTGTCTAATTCGTGCCTTGTTCCCAAATTTTCAGAATATGGCACCTAAGAAGAAGGCTAGACTCGGCCTTAGGGCCAATGCCGACCCCAGTGCAGCTGTTAATCATGTACCCGATGCCGTGGGAGAGAATGACCCACCAGTCCCGAATTTGCCTGGCCCATCTGTTCAAAACCCAAGTGTCCCTATTCCAGCTGCGGCAGAGGATGCCACAATTCCTCCTGCCAGTGTTCCTGACTCAGATACGGTTCCCGCTTCGGGCTCTAGTATCTCTAATGAAGAACTTAGGGGAGCCATCCATATGTTAACACAGTTAGTGGCTGCCTAGGCCCAGAGATCCCATGATGCCCCTGCATCCTCCAGGGAGATTCCTTTGGCTCCAGAGTCCACCAGTTCTTGCGATTGGCCCCTCAAGAATTTTCAGGTACCGATCCAGAGGCTGACCCACAGGAATTCCTTGATGAGATATACAAGACCCTCGGAGTGATGAAGGCTACAGATATAGAGGGGGTAGAGTTGGCCTCTTACAGGCTGAAGGGAGCGGCACGTTCATAGTTCGAAATGTGGGAGGATTCCCGTGAGGAAGGGAGCCCTCCGGCCAGATGGGATGAGTTCGTAGATGCATTTATGGACCACTTCTTACCTGCTGAGGCAATGGCAGCCCGTGCCACGGAGTTCGAGGTCCTCAAGCAGGGCAGTATGAGTGTTTGGGAGTATCACATGGAGTTCGTAAGGTTGTCCAAATATGCTCCTCATTTAGTGTCGACCATGGATGCCCGGGTTCGACGGTTTGTTCAGGGCCTTAGCCCTTTGGTAGTGAATGAGGCCGCCACAGCAGCTTTGCACTCAGACATGAACTATGGGAGGATTGTGGGGTTTGCTCAGGCCACAGAGGCCAGGAAATTGAAGATTCGTGCAGAAAGAGAAAGTAGCAACAGGGTCCGGTCAATGGGTCGTTCAGGGAGATCACTTCCAGGGAAGGGGTCATCAGGGCCATCCCAGTCATATGCTCGGTCCTCCGCGAGTGCACCGCCATCCGTGCACAGTCATCAGCAGGGCAGTTACTCGAGACCTGGTTCAGACAGCAGGAGGTCTCGTCAGTCTGGTCATCCTGGGGTGAGATCCCAGCAGCAGGGGAGACCTACATGCCCCAAGTGTGGGAGATTTCATACGAAAACTTGCTACCTTGACCTTCCAGTGTGCTTCGGGTGCGGGGTGAGAGGTCACATTCAGCGGGACCGCCGTGCACCCCGTCAGGGTATGGGTAGGGGATCTGCTTAGTCATCCGGTTCTTCAGCTGCTACACCATCAGCGCGTACTCCAGCAGCAGCAGGGCGTGGTGCAGCTAGGGGTGGAGCTCGGGGTAGGGGTGGACCTAGCCGATTCTATGCATTGAGTGGCCGCCAAAATGCCGAGGCTTCTCCAGATGTTGTTACAGGTATCATGTCTGTTCGGACTATTGATTGCTATGCCCTTATTGATCCAGGGTCCTCCTTGTCTTATGTTACTCCATTCATTGCTTCAAGTTTTGGGATAGAACCCGAACAGCTTCATGAGCCGTTCTCTGTGTCGACACCTATTGGTGATTCTATTACGGCCTCACGAGTCTATAGGAATTGTGTTGTTACGGTGGGTGGTCGTGATACCACAGCCGATCTTATTGATCTTGGGATGGTAGATTTTGATGTAATTATGGGGATGGATTGGCTCTATTCGTGCTTTGCCAAACTTGATTGTCGAACGAGAGTTATGAGGCTCGAGTTCCCTAATGAGCCAGTTATTGAATGGAGAGGAAATGGTGTAGTGCCAAGGGGTAGGTTTATTTCCTACCTTAAGGCTTCGAAGATGATTAAGAAGGGGTGTATCTATCACCTGGTTCGGGTAACGGACACCACCTCAGATGTGCCTGCCCTCGAGTCCGTGCCAATTGTGAATGAATTTCCTGAAGTGTTTCCAAATGAGCTTCCAGGCCTCCCGCCGGATAGGGAGATTGATTTCGGAATTGATGTATTGCCAGATACTCAGCCAATATCCATTCCACCTTACAGAATGGCGCCAGCAGAGTTAAGGGAGTTGAAGGAACAGCTGAGGGATTTATTAGAGAAAGGGTTCATATGACCGAGTGTGTCGCCATGGGGTGCTCCGGTTCTCTTTGTCAGAAAGAAGGATGGGTCACTTCGAATGTGTATTGATTATCGGCAGCTTAACAAAGTCACCATTAAGAATAAATATCCATTGCCTCGAGTGGATGATCCGTTTGACCAATTGCAGGGAGCGAGGTTCTTCTCAAAGATTGATTTACGGTCCGGGTACCACCAGTTGAAAATCAGGGAGCAGGATATTCCTAAAACCGCCTTCAGAACTCGTTATGGTCACTTTGAGTTTTTGGTCATGTCTTTTGGGCTAACCAATGCCCAAGCAGCTTTCATGGACCTTATGAATCGGGTTTTCAAGCCATTCCTAGATTCCTTTGTGATTGTATTCATTGACGATATTCTCATCTACTCTCGGAGCGGGGAAGATCATGCCGTTCACCTCAGAGCAGCATTGCAGACCCTTCTTCAGCATCAATTGTATGCCAAGTTCTTAAAATGTGAGTTTTGGTTGGAGTCCGTAGCTTTTCTAGGGCATGTTATTTCCAGTGAGGGAATTATGGTGGATCCTCGGAAGATTGCGGCAGTGAAAGATTGGCCTAGACCCACGACCCCGACAGAGATTCGCAGCTTTTTGGGTCTGGCAGGTACTATCGGAGGTTTGTAGAGGGATTCTCAACCCTCGCCTCCCCATTGACTAAATTGACGCAGAAAGGCAGTTAAGTTCCAGTGGTCCGAAGCATGTGAGAAAAGTTTCCAAGAACCGAAGTCAAGATTGACCTCGGCACCAGTATTGGCCTTGCCAGAAGGCACAGAGGGATTTGTAGTCTATTGTGATGCCTCCAGAGTCGGTTTGAGATGTGTATTGATGCAGCACGGAAAGGTTATAGCTTATGCTTCCAGACAACTCAAGAACCATGAGAAGAATTATCCGACGCATGATTTGGAACTTGCAGCTGTTGTGTTTGCTTTGAAAATATGGCGGCACTATCTTTATGGAGTGCATGTAGATGTGTTTTCAGACCACAAGAGCCTCCAGTATTTGTTCAAGCAGAAAGAGCTGAATCTGAGACAGCGGCGGTGGTTAGAATTACTCAAGGACTATGATATGGACATATTGTACCATCCAGGGAAGGCAAATGTGGTAGCCGACGCTCTTAGTCGAAAATCTATGGGTAGTTTGGCTCATTTGGGTGTGGATCAGAGACCCCTGGCTCGAGAGGTTTACCAATTAGCCAGTTTGGGGGTTCGTATCTCGGCGTCAGACGAGGGGGATATCTTGGTGCATAATGGAGCAGAATCATCATTGGTCGCGGAAATAAAGGAAAAACAGTTCATGGATCCAGCATTGGTTCGGGTGAAGGAAGCAGTCATGAATGGCAAGACCTCAGCATTTGTACTCAGCAGCGAAGATGGTGTATTGCGGTGTCAAGATAGGCTATGTGTTCCGGATGTGAACAAGCTTCGGGAAAGAGTGATGGCAGAGGCTCATACTTCCAGGTATTCTGTGCACCCCGGTTCAACGAAAATGTATCACGATCTCAAGGAGATTTATTGGTGGAACGGTATGAAAAGGGATGTGGCAGGCTTTGTAGCTAAATGTCCGAACTGTCAACAAGTGAAGGCCGAGCATCAACGGCCCGGTGGATTAACTCAACTTATAGAAATACCAAGGTGGAAATGGGAGATGATCAATATGGATTTCGTGGTGGGGTTACCTCGCACTCAGCGTAAGTTCGATTCAGTATGGGTGATAGTAGATCGACTCACCAAATCAGCTCACTTCCTGCCTGTCAAGTCCACTGATACCGCGGAGCAATATGCAAGATTGTACATCAAAGAGATAGTAAGGCTTCATGGCACTCCACTTTCTATCATCTCAGATCGCGGGGCTCAGTTCACCGCTAACTTTTGGAAGAAGTTTCAGCAAGGTTTGGGAACTCAGGTGAATCTCAGCACAGCTTTCCATCCACGGACCGATGGACAGGCCGAGCGGACCATTCAGACGCTTGAAGATATGTTGCGGGCTTGTGTCTTAGATTTTAAAGGTAATTGGGATGAACACTTGCCACCTGATAGAATTTGCTTATAATAACAGCTATCATGCTAGCATTCAAATGGCCCCATTTGAGGCATTGTACGGGAGAAGATGTAGGTCGCCAATCGGGTGGTTTGAGGTAGGTGAAGCGGAATTTCTAGGGCCAGATATGGTGTACAAAGCTATGGAAAAGGTCAAGGTTATTCAGGAGAGAATGAAAACAGCATAGAGTCGTCAAAAGTCCTATGCAGACGTTCGTCGACGGGATTTGGAGTTTCAAGTCGATGATTGGGTGTTCTTGAGGGTATCTCCTATGAAGGGAGTCATGCGATTCGGAAAGAAAGGGAAATTGAGTCCTAGGTATGTCGGGCCATATCGGATCGTTCAAAGGATTGGTCAAGTTGCTTATACGCTAGAGTTGCCTCCCGAGATGTCATCAGTGCATCCGGTATTCCATGTGTCCATGTTGAAGAAAGTGATTGGAGATCCATCCACCATCATGCCAGTCGAAGCTATAGAGGTTAATGAAGATTTATCATATGAAGAAGTTCCAGTTGCCATTCTTGATAGGCAAGTCCGTAAGTTGAGAAATAAGGAAGTTGCCTCTGTCAAAGTATTGTGGCGAAGTCAACAAGTTGAGGAGGCCACATGGGAAGCGGAAAAAGAGATGAAAGAAAAGTACCCCCATTTGTTTGATCAAGCCTAGAAGAAATTAGGTGACCCTTCTACTCCTAGTAATTGTCATTTTGTCCAAGTCGTTTCTCTCTTAGTGTTAGTAAAGTCTTCTTCATTTTGTAATGAATTTAATGTGTTGTTACCTTGGGTCACTTGAACCTTTCTTGATAAATGAAATCCTTATAAATATTCGCGTGTTAAATTGGTTTAATAAGGTGAAAATTCATTGAAGTGACTAGTTTATGTGCAATTGTAACAATGTGATAGAATATGTGCATTCGTTGAGGTAAGAAAGTGTATACCAGTTGTGAAAAGTGTTGTAATTGTATATTGTTGTTTGGTAATGTGTTTCGGGGGCCCTCTGACAGGTGGATATGTCCATAATACAAAGGAAACTCTGGCGAAATTTTTCTAAAATATAAGAGTTAGTCAAAATCTTGATAGCTTGCATACCATGTCTTTCAAAACTCATTTATTTCAAAATCCTCATTCGAGGACGAATGATCTTAAGGGGGAGAGGATGTAAGGCCCCGTAAAATTTTTGTGCATAAAACCTAGTAGCTGTGGTGTCATGGTCCGACGCCGCGGTTCGGACCCTTGGTAGTGATTTAAGAGTCAAAAATGTTGAGAATGAAATTTTTCAGAAAAATGTCAAATCTGCGGTCAAGAATGCGACCGCAAACCTGACATGCGGACCGCATTCTTGCCGCAAATCGTTCCGGAGAGTTGCCCAAAATCGTGTCAAAAGTGCGGTCGATATGCGATCGCATGTCAAATCTGCGGTGCACTTTTGCGACCGCAGAATCAACATGCGGTCCGCATAGTGACCGCATTCCTTAACAGAACCTGCATAACTTTGAGGGCAATTCTGCGGTCACTATGCGGACCGCATGTTGATTCTGCGGTCGCATAGTGCACCGCATAATTGACCCCGGCCCCGATTTTTGTAACATTTTGACCCGATCTCTTCTTTAATATAACACCTTTCTTCTTCATTTTATCATATCATCTCACCAAAATTAGAGAGAGAAGAGAGGGTTTTTAGAGAGAGAAGTTCTTCATCTTCAAAGATTGTTCCAACTACTTAATTCCAAGGATTCTAGGGCAAAGATTCAACATCCCCAATCTTTTCAAGGTAAAAACCCTAACTATTTTCTTTGATTTTCAGTTTTAATTGGGTAAAGAGAGGTTTGCATATAATAGCTTTTAAAAATAGAATTTTTACACTCATGCATGATTATTTAACTTGATTTCTAGTAAAAAGAAGTGAGTAGAAGTAAGAGTCTTCAAGAACAAGGTTGGCAAGAGTAGGATATCTTGTGTAAGCATAAAGTAGGAGGAAAAAAATCATCACCAGGTATGTATGGCTAAATTTGATTCTTGTGAAATCGCCTATGTGTGTGAAGTTGTTTGTTTCGGGTTAAATTGACAAATTGTGTGAAATTCTTGATGTTGTTGTTGGATATTCAAAGTTTGTTGTTGAGATATGAGTAATGTAAAATGAGAGTTTAATTTGGCAAAAGAATTGTGAATAATGACTATGATGGCCTATATGGCACCTTGTGGAAAACAAACGAAATACTTGAGAATTGGTTTATTGTGGAAAGAGATGAAACACTTGAATTGTGGAAATATTGTAACATGGTTGTGATATTGTATTGAGAAGAAATTGAGAACATGAACCAATGTGTAAGTTGCTTATTTGAACTTGTTGAAATTGTGTGTAGTACCTTATCTGCTGTTTGAAATTGTTGTGTTTTCAACTGTAAGGCGGGGTCGTGTTGCGCGCCGCAACGTGGGGAAATAAGGTGTGGGTTGGGGTGATAAGGGTGGCCGAGGTAATAAGGGTGGTCGGGGGCAATAAGGGTGGAAAGCGATCGAAATCGCTATTGAAAATTGATACAAAATCATTAATATGAAATTGTGAAAGGAGACAGCAGGAGAGTTTGCAACCTGTGGGGCACCGATTGCCCCTTTGTTTGACTACTTGTGCTTTACGTGATTGATTGGTTATTGTTAAATTGGTTGATTGTAGAAAGTGCTTTGTGTGAGAATTATTTGAAATGAGGAAAATGTGGAAACATGGTTGGCTGGCTTAATTAATTGTTGATGTAATTTAAAGGCTTGAGTTTACTTGGGACAAAGTTTGTCCATACATACCAGTACAATTCAAGTGTACTGACGTCCCTTTTGCCGGGGGCGCTACATTCGTGTCATGATTGTAGGTGGATCGGTAGCAGGCACTTCAGCTCATCGGCAGTAGTATCCTTCTCCTTCCACTGCCCGTCTTTGGTGAGCCCCTTTCTTCCTCGGGGCCTTGTGTGGTTCATGCCACTCGGTTTAGATTTCATTTTGGTTTTGCAAGGTATAGCCGGAGCCTTGTTACCGGCAAGTATTGTATTTCCCTTTTGTATCCTAGAGGCTCTATAGACATGTAAACTGTGGGACTCCAGTATTATGTATACATTATGTTATGTCGGGCGTTGTAAAAATTGTAATCTTGTTAATGAGTCACTCGTATCATTTTATTTGTTTAATGTGAAATCAATTATGATTAGTAATATATTTGGTTAATGAGAAACAGTCATCACAGGGGTAACGCGTGGGAATGAAAGGCACCCAGGTCTGCTTGACTGGGGCAACCCGGTCAGGCGCCGGTCATGTTCCTCGATTTGGGGTGTGACACTTTCACCCTCTGTCAGTCAATTGCATCAAGAGTATTGAGATTGATTGGGCCCTAAGACCCTTTTAGGAAAGCGACAAAAGAAAATTAAGGATTGCTCTAATAAGAAGGATCATGCTATTCTAGGAGGTGGCGTACCTGAAAGACTGACTATTGACTTTGATCATTCGTTAGTACTAAGACTTGAATCAGTATCTCAAATAGGGCGATATCAGGCTTCTGTGCGATATCGATCTTCTGTATATGGTAAGCGGACTGCCTTTCCCCCTTACTAAATCAAATAGGGAAATGAAAAGGGGTCGACCTTAAGTTCTAGCTTAGATAGCTTAGACTGAAGAGTTGTAGCTTTGCTTTCTGAAAGAGTCATTTTCTCGTTATTAGAGAGAAGTAGAAGCCTTAGAAGGGAGCACTCGTGGCACACTTACTATATCCCATTCCAGCCTCACCTTACCCTTTCATTAACTAACCTACCTTGATTTTCAAATATAAATAGAAAACCACTCAGGTCAATAGCTCCTTTCATCATGGTTCACTGTCCCTAATCAATTTTGATCACTAAAAAAGACCTCTGCAGGACCTTCACCCGGAAGACAGAATCAAAGGTAGACAACAGTCAGTTGTTTCACTTCAGTAAGAGGTAAGGCAGAAAAAGGGAAAAGGGAAAGGCACCTTGACTTTGAAAACTCAAAGGGCAAGCAAGGGAAGTGCTAGCTAACTAATGGCAAGGTCTAGAGATAGAGAGTGATGAAGGTTGAAGAGGAGTTTGGTAGCTTGCGTAAGTCCGGTTTCAGAGGTTCAGAAGCCAAAAGCAACTCTCGGACAATTTGAGTTTGCAAACTCTGCCGCTTAGGTGACTACGAGATAGAACATGGGTTCATCCACTCAAAACTACAACTAGACTACCAGTAGAGGAACTGAATGGGCAAGAAGACCTACTAAATAGGAGGAAAAGGTGCTATCCCAATAGGTTCCGGATCGGATCGAGCAATAAGTGAAGGAGCTTGACCAACCCCAATGAGGGAAGTAGTGAAAGAGAAGCGGAAGGGACATCTTGAACTCAGGGGGAAGGGACCTTAATGACAACAAAATAAGTGCGTGCATTTCCCTATCAAAGAAGCCCTTGAACTCGCCTCCATTCAACAAATAAATTTCACACATGAACTCTCCTTGGGATTGGACTCTTTCTGACAGCCCTTTTGCTAGCGTAGATGAATCTTCTATCTAGATCTGATTTCGACCCGTCTTCTAAGACCCCTTCAACCAACCGTAGAGATCAGGGGTGAGATATCAAAGTCGACCTCCGTGTCAGGTAAAATAGATGACTGGCATATAGAGATGCTTAAAACATCATTCTTTGAATAACTGAAAACAGAAGCGATGAAGCAAGGAGCTTAGCGTACCGTTTTTGAATACCTTCTCTGTCATGTCTAAGTTCTAACATTCTAGGGAATCTGTGCTTTGCTTTGTCAATGTCACTTTCAATATGCTTCACACATACAAGTTTGATTGAACTGCTCACATTGGCCATCTAGAGAGATTATATACAGTGTACCGTTATGGAGGAGAACTCTTGAATAGGAAAGAGGGGGAAAACTAACTTGTAGAGAGGGTTGGCGCCCTTGCCTAAACCTATTAGTCTTGCTAGCTTAACGTCTTGGGATTGAAGTTCTTCCTGGGCGGGGAGAACGAATGATGTTGATTGGCATAAGGCCTCTAGTCTAATTATGAAGCATTGCCTCTACAATCAAAAGGGAGTGATGTGATTCACAGGTGGGGATCACGAACGAGATATAGCACAAGAACTTGACTTAAGTAATTTCTTAATAAAGTCTCTTAGCGCCGACCTCATATTAACTCAGTCTGAAATTTCCACTTTCTAATCGATTAATTAGCGCTTATCATAGATGGAATGATAGGCGAAAGCTGCTTAGGAGCTAACTTTAAGAAAGTGAACTTTAGTATGCTCTAACAACCTTAAGGTATGACTAAACAGGGCGTATTGCACTAACAGAACGACTTCTATGCTTAATCATAAGCTTTTCTTAAAACATTTTGTCAATTAGTCTTATTAAGATAAGGATAACTTTGAGGTATAAGGTATTATGGCAATCTCTGTCATACAAGTAAATTTAAGTTTATTACGTAGGAGGAGCTACTGCCTTCCTTCTAATCGGTTCGAAGAGAAAAGGAAACAATAAAGGTTTAATTTCATTGGTGCTTCCCCCTACACGTACATTGGAGCGAGAGCGGGCGCTAGCTTCCTAAACAGGATTTTCTATGACGTAGAGGCCCGACGTGCGAAGCAAGAGGAAATAGGTATATGTGGGATCAATAAAAGAAAGATAAGGAAAGTGTACAAGATTCCAATCGGGCTACCTGTGAAGGAAGGTGGCCACGAGGAAGGGTATTTCGAATCTCGATTAAATAGCGTAGCACGGGACCGCGCTAAGCATAGCGAGTTATGTATGGGATTTCTTTCACTACAAGAATCACTATTTGGTAGGGCTACTAGGACATGGGTCTCGCTCTTGGGCGGGGCATCAAGTACATCTATTTTTACCGATTAACCAATTTCTAAACGCTGGAGTAGATCCTAAAGAGATACCACTTCCTCATGAATTTATCTTGAATCGAGATCTTTTGGCTCAACTTTATCCCAGTTTGCCGAGGGAGCAACCCCATTTTTCACCTTGAATTGGTCAAAATATGGGGAAATTCTTACTTTTCGTGGAGGATTAGATCCTGTAACTGGGGGTCTGTGGTTGACTGATATTGCCCATCGCCATTTAGCTATTGCATTTGATTTTCTCGTTGTTGGTCATATGTATAGAACCAATTTCGGGTTTCGGCACAGTATGAAAGATCTTTGAAATCCTTGATAGTCTGGAAAGGGAACGCGAATCTAGCCACGACTTTCTTTATTTAAAGAAAAAGAAAGAGGGTGCGGGTCAAATCCGCATCTTTGCACCCTTTACTTACTTCAAGGGATGGTGCGTCCGATACATGATTGGTTAATGACGATTCTCAACAGCATCTGTAAGATCTCGAGGCTTACTAGACGGAATTCGATAAAAAATGAAAACTTTGGATATTTTTCTTAGAAGGAGATGAACTACCTATAGATTTGTATGTAAGTGCATGATAGGAATTAAGAGAAAGTTGGCTTCCAATCAAGAAAGAATCACTTCGGACAATTAGACTAAGCTTCCCCCTTCTCTCTCTTCTTTAGGTAATGATGAAGAAAATCCCTAAAGTTAAAGTAGTCCATGAAAGCATCTATTTTTTCCGTTCAAGAAATTGCTTATGTAAAGATGGGTTGAGTCTGTTATAAGATCTTCCTTTCTTCTCTTTTATTCTATTAGTTAGCTTGGATTGAGAGAGCTCCGCCCAATAGCACTTAGCCATGTGTTTGTAGACCAAAATGGTCTCGTGAAGCCGGTCAACGGTAGCCTAAGAGCAAGTCAAAACTACGAGAAGGGCGCGAGAAGTTTTGTGAAGGTAGAGAGAGATTTTAAAATCAGACTTCAAGTTGGTGTGCCGCATGTTAAGAAGGCAGAGACAGCCCCAAGCTTCGGCCTAATTCCTATCTAAGATTGAATAAGATTAGATTAGTCTCGCTAAATCCGTTCTCGAATGATTCATCGATGGAATTAGGCCTAGGTCTATGAAAATTTCTTGTGATTCCCCTTCTTTCTTCGACAAAGGCATACACGCATCGTTAGGGAACCCAAATAAGAGCTAGAAAAAGGAATGCGACACCTTAACTTAATAGCTCCATTTCTTGTTCCTAAGCGGAAAGTACGCTCAGCCCCTGATACATTGCTATTTCTTAATCCTTGCGGCAGGGGATAATGAGTCGGTTGGCTGTTAGAGTATAGCCTCTCTCGGGGTTAGCAATAAGTGTACACTGGCCGATGTGGTAGCGGGCGAACTAAGGATTTCGTGCTTGCAAGGAAGCGTGCAAGTGGGTGAACGCATCACCAACCAAGCTAGTCACTTGGAACATAGGGGTATTCAATCCCCGAGCTTTTGGGTCTTGAGAACCGACTTCGGATTTACTCCGTATATAGTGAGTAGCAAAAAAGGGTGGGCTTTTAAGTTTAGGGTTTTCACTTCAACGTCCCAGCTCGTCGAAGGTACCGCGTATCGATTGAAATTTCCCTCCTCAGTCGGAGGCAGAACCTCCTCCCCCTGAACCATCCTCGGAAGAGTAAGAAAGGAGAAGGGAATGGGAGTTTCTCGCCTCCAAAGAGTATAAAGAAGCGAAGTGTCACCCCAACAAACTAGATGCATGCATCAAGGCGTTCTGCCAACGAGCGAAGGCGATCTGTCAAGAAAGGGGATTCAGCCCAGGTAAAGGCGATGCAGTGAAACACGCTCCGCACTATGTGGCCGGTGACGTAAAAGATATGCCGGCAACTAGCCAACTCCACTTTCTAACGAGGTTAAGGCATGACCTAGAAAACGGAAACAGTGAGACCTGGGTTCTCATCGAACGAGAAGTTCGAAGATGGAGACCAGGTTCGGCACGAAATCATAAAGGTTTGAGTACCTGTTGGTCAAAGGAAAGGGAAGGTCCTGCTTCCGGGATGGAGCCGTATGACGCGAGAGTGTCATGTACGGTTCCTTTGAGAAGGGTGTGATACCACCACCTATATATCCTGACGAGCGGTCCACGGAGCTGCATCCCTACTCACCTGGTCTATGCACCTCGCTCTCTCCGGGAGGTTGGCCGCCTATCATAGATCTTCCCATTTCCAAGAAGATCCCGAGCTCGATCAGGTTTAGTATCAAGGTGATTCTTTTTCTGTTCCTATATATATGGGTACGTACAGCATTTCCATGATATCATTATGATCAATTAATGGGACTTGGCCGGAAAGTGTTCTTGCCTCTATCATTAGCTCGGGTAGTCCCTGTTTTTGGTGTTTTAGTTACCTTTCAAAATTCTTCATTTTTTTCTCCTAATTTCCCACTCTTTCTGTGAAGAAAAACCTCACCACACTACACTACACTTCAACCCAAGAGAAGAGGACCGGGCGCTTTGTATCTTCGGGATAGGAGTTGGCGGTCTTATTTAAGAGAACTTCAATCTAAACTCATTATGGATCAACTCATGTTTCCACTCTATTTTCATTACGAAAATATCTCACATCAGGATCTGTTGCTCAAACCGAATCACGCCAATGTTATGGAAGTTCCTAGATCGTGTAAAATAATAGTCCCGATTCACCAAGGAATATTTTGGTTGCTTTTGGCGGATTGCTTACTACTAGGTTGGATCGGATGTCAACCTGTGAAAGCACACTTTGTTACTATTGGACAAATTTCTCAGTTAGTTTTCTTCTTGTTCTTTGCCATAACGCCCATTCTGGGACTAGTTGGAAGAGGAATTTACAATTCTTACATGGATGAGACTGATCACACCTGATTAGTGAGAAATTCTGACACCAATCATTTACGAGTGAGTATTACACCAAGAATTTACAAGCGGATCGAGGAATGAAGGGAGAGGAATTAGAATAGAAAGAAAGAGACGGATTTCGAATTAGAGTATGGGCACGCTAAGACATTCCTTTTTGTGCTTTCGATCTGCTTACTTTGAATAAAGATAAAAAACATAATAGATAGGCAGAAAGGCTTTACACAAGACCACAGAGCGAGAGAGAGAGCCTTCGCATACCTGCTTAACGGTGCCCTCCTATCATACCTATATAGCCTTTCCTTATATCCAATTTTTGTTATGCTTCCAACTATCGATGGGAGAAGGCTTGGACGTATAGCAAGATTAATTAGAGGTATTGCATACGGGAATGATATATTAAATGAAAGGTTGGAAACAGAGCTGGAGATGAGCGTTAGCCAGAACGAAATGGACATGTGAGCGATCGATTATGAGATCTCGACCGATCAGACCGTGAAGAAGAGAAAGAAAGGTCAATCTTCGAAAGGCCTTCGCAGAGCTGAGCTTTATGTGGGAATACTTTTTGTGGTCTTGCACATGGAAAAGTCAAGTAATCTACGCAGGCTTAATTTACCGGAATATTTGCTTCAAAGAATGCTTTCAAGCTAGGAATTAAAGCACGGATAGCTTTATTTAACAATTAGCTGGAAGACGGGTATGCCTATTCAACATAAACTAAGGCGCTGGGTAGATCGTAGATTACCAGGTATGAATTCGATTCTAAGTCGGAGAATGCCCATAAATAGGGTCTTATTACAGAATCCGTAGTTTTGAAAGTAGCCCTAGATAGATCATTGCTAAGAGGAGAGCAAGGAATTTCTTGCTAATCGGGTGCTGTCATCGTATTATAATGATTATTCCTACGTCAGAGCAGATGGGACTACCAATCCCAGAGTGAATTAACCACCTTAGTTTACTAGACCTTGGGGAATTGGCTAGTTACCTTCATTCCGCGTGGCAGCCTACCTATGTTTTGTCTTTTTCCTACGAGACCTTATAGTTTCCCAGCCTTTCTCCGTATACATGCCCCCCGAAATCAGATTGGCTTTTTTCTTGATGAAGGTCCATTCGCTTTTGTTTTCAAGGAAAACGTACGTAGCAGCAAGGATGGTACATCGCCTATTTATCGTTCTTGCTCGGGAGCCAAAACGAACACGCCTACTACCTACTATACTGGACCTTCGATCAGGCATTCTACCTCTGTCAAATCGGAACCAACACCATTGCATTGCGCTCGAACAGTTGAGCGGCCACCGGCCAGCAACTTCCGTGCACAGGTATAGATTCATTCTTCGTACCTGGTCCAGCCTCACAACCCTTCGCGGGTTGGTAAAAAGTCAGTCTTGTTTTGTAAGACGGAATAGGACAAAGAAAAGAGAGTGCTCGACCAGAACAACGGTCAACAATGTAATTACATAGATAACTGCTCCTCCCCTAATCCTTAAGGCTTTAAGGCGAACCATATGGCGGCTGGAAAGAAAGATGACCTCACCTTCACTGGTGTCAGTGAGACCTATTTGAGTATCCTCCGTTAACCTTCTTTTGTAGATAAAATTTTCAATGAGTGGAAACATGCAACCTTACTAAGAAAGGTGCTTGTTGAGTAAGGCCGGCATTCGAGCCCAAGCCCCTATACTAGGTTGGGCGATTGAGCGCATCTTTCTCATATTGATCAAGGATTTAATTGAGTTTGAAATAAGGGGCATGAAGCAAGGGCGTAGCAGCTACGCGAAGTTGCGCCTTAGCGCATCCGTTTTCTTGTAAGAGTGCTAACGCGCGACCTTACATTTTCTTCCGCTTGCTCTACAGTACGAGCCTCACACAGACCCGTGCTCCTTTAATATGATGAGAAGAAGGGGGGCCGGCCTCTTTTCCGTACCAATCCTTATTTACTACTATATCTTTTTTGGGGTGTATAGCTCAGTTGGTAGAGCATTGGGCTTTTAACCTAATGGTTGCCGGTTCAAGTCTTGTTATACCCAAACTACCTTACATTGTACTATGAATAAGGATGCATAGTAGCCTTCAAAGATGACTCTTTGGCCTTTAGACTCGCTTCGGTGACTTCGCCCTTTAAGTGAGAAGGGGTGAGCGCTCCTATATCTAACCACCGCTCACCCCAATCACATATTGGCATGTTCATGATACATCATAATCAAAAGGCCGTAAAGTAAAGAAGACCTATGCATCAGTGTACTGTCATGATCACATATTAGCTCGATTTTATTGACGGCTTGAAGCCAAACCACCTATTTCTTAGGGCAAAGGGTGCTCCATCCTCCTAACTCCTTCCACTTCTCCCAGGGACAGGAACTACGGCTTGACATTTGGGGAAGAAGTCCGTGGGACCCCTCCTTAGAGGGCGCCAAGATAGTGAAAGGTTATCCTTTTGCAATGCTGGAAGCTAAGCAAAGTCACGAAGCTGGCTGACTACGCTCAAGCAGAGCTCAGACCCGGAGGTGGTGGCTGAACTCGCCGCAGAGTTCAGGAGCGAGCATGACTATCTTGGTGAATGCAATAAGAACTGGCTGCTCGCCGCAGCATAGTGCTTTGACCATGCTGCTATCCGCCGCCGAAGTGTTCAAGGGATTCATGCTTAAATGTCGAGATCAGGAGACTCTATCCAATCCATGTGGCAAATTTGTTTGTGGTGGAGAAAACTCAACAATAAAAAGAAATAAATACAATATAGAAAATCATTGAATTTGTTTGCTCCGATACAAGAGTCGGCCCCGAAGCAAGATATGGTGGGTGCCAGCAACTTTCACTTGTTAGGAGTAGGGGCTGAAAAGAGCTCTTTGTATAGGTTAGGTTTTCTGGGCTTTGATGTTTACCTTCTTATTATTAAAAGGGGGAGGTTTAATAAAGGAGCTTTTTAGCCCTTTTGCTGGATTGTTGGTCAGTAGCCCCGCCCTATAGAATGAATAAGGAGAGGCTTATCGATGACCGAACCACTCTTATACTACTCCTTACCTCACCCCCTTGTCACTTAAAGGAAAAGCTAGAGAAGGGGGCCTGCTGGAAACCCTCGCCTTCGGCTCCATACTGAAAAGTCTGGCCATGAAGGGAAATCATAACTATCCTTTCTGGGAATACCGGGCTTTATATGATCCTGATTAGTGATCAATATATTTTAATATTCTGGATCCTTATGTGCTTTTTTTTGTTATACTAAGGGCGGCAGGAGCCGCTATCGACCCGGTTGGATGTCAATTTGACGGATGGATAGGCGTAGCGGAAAAGAAAGTGTCAATTACAAGAGGAAGGCGGAGGAAAAAATACGAGAGAGCAAGACCCAGGAGGCTCGCAGCTACCACGGCCATAAGCACTCCGCTCGTTCGTAAGCCCCTTTAGAGATAGGGGCGACCCAGGAGCATACTTTGAGTATTAATGACTCTGGTGGCAACACGTGACTGGCGAATGACATGATTCTCGAGGAGTTACATGCGTGCCATGTGATGATGCATCAAATAGATGCAAGGGTGGATGACTCAGTAGGTCCTTGTATGGACTGATTGTGTTCCCCATAGGGAGAGCTTTAGAGGAAATAGGAGTGGACATCTATATGGGCTTTATGTGATTCGAAGCCAACAACTATGTATTGCAAGAAAGTCCTATGTGTACCTATGTATACCTAATGAAAGCCAACAAGTGCCTCTTAACACTTACCTGCCTAAACCAAGCAAGATTCAAGAATCAATCCATTACCAGCAAGATACGATACTGCTTAGCCAAAAAAGGTGCGCGTCTAGTGCGAGCCTTATTGAAAATGGCCTAGCTAATGAGCAATCTTTCTAAAGCAAGAAGCAAGGGCGCAGAGGCTGCATGAAGTTGCTTCTCAGGGCATATCCGTTTTCTTTCTCGTTAGCGCTTGACTAATAAGATAGAAGGAGCCTTTCTTTCTTGTTTATTAAAGTCAAGCTTTGGTGGTAGGGTTGCGGTGGCTTGCTGGGGTACGAGTGCCCTTACTAGTTTTGGAGCTTTGATTGGCAAAAGCGGTTTTTGCCTTCTACCCAGCAGTTGTCGGATTATCCTTCGGACTTTCCTTACCCGCCTTTATTGAGAAAGAAGAGATCTAAAGGTTGGACATCCATCGCTGCCGTGATGACACAGTTAAATATTCATTCGATCCAACACCCGGCCGATCAAACCTGTTATTGGGTTCGATCCAGCAAGTGATTCCCTCCCCGAAAGAGGGATAGTCGTTAGGTCATGAATGGAATGCGAGGAAGAGAGATAAGCCGTTCGCGGGGACTATCCGTTATTGGTCCATATTTGGTAGATCTACCCCTCTCATCCTCTGATCCTTTATCTACAGTTCAATCTATTAATTTAATTTCTTCTCGACTGGCCTATTACGCACTCGGGCCAATCTACTACACGCTAATAATGGTCTTTTGGATTTCATCTCCTACAAAAATAGCAAGTGGTTGGCCGTTCGATCGACTCCATCCCTTGAAGTCGTACCCCTCCAGTATGCGTGATTCTTCCACCGATTGACAGAAATGCCGACCAGAATTAGAGAATGGTCCATCCTACCATAATGGATCTCTCCTACCGCTACCTAATAGTGGATCGATTTAGGGAAGGAAAGAAATGCCAATGTTGCAATTCTTCCCATCCCGATAAAGCGAGTCAGCCGTGATTTGATAGTTCCATTTTCCGCTGAAGCAGGCCGATTGGGATCCCAGCAATCATACCACTGTGTTCGTTCCTCACCTTCCTTCCAATCAAATCTATTCTATGGTGTCCGGAGGCAGTGGAAAGAAAGGAGGGATTGATCGACCAACTTGAACATATCCATAACCTGCTTCCATCTGTCCTGAATGAGGGAATTTAGGCAGGTATAGTCGAACAGAACTGCTTGATTCTAAGGTGGGTGATAAGAAGCTGTATCTGTATCAAGCCTACCATCTCTTCTCACGAAAGTCTTTCCATTCCATCTCTGAAAGTTTTGCAATATAAGTGGCCATGCTTCAAAGCCCCAGAAAACCCCCCTTACTCTCTCTCTATAGAAAAAAGCCCTTTCCCCTTTCTTTAATAATATAAGGTAAGCTTTGAAAAGTAATATGCTCCCGATAAGCAATTAATCCATAATATCATCCATCATTGGCATTATTGGAAATAAATAACCCAACTCTTATTCAAAGCCCATCTACACACTCCAGCTGCTTCCTTTTGAGCTAGTCAAGTAGGCGTTGAACACGGACTGAGACTCTCATGCCCCTTTGATAGCAATTCTTGCACTTGACGTCGGATCTCCTCATTTGAAAATGGGGATAAGCGAGAAGCCGCTTTGCAGGGTAGACTAGCTCCTACCTGCAACTAAATTTACTTCTATATCCTCCTCTTATCTTAGGGGGTAATCAAGTCGGTAATTGTGGATTCAGGGGCAACATCAAGTCGGAAGCGTGTCGCAGAAAGATAAAGATCTGCACTTCCCTTTTACAACATAGGAGGGAGGGGGCCTCGGTTCTAAAATGCCTTTCTGATTGCCTCTGCCCCTATCTCTTAAAGATACGGCATCCCACCGATCCCCGAATCGGCTCTGCTAGTTGGCTTTGGTGCTATCAAGGCATAGCATTCTATGGACACTTTCCCATGTCCAGAAATGATATGCCAAAAAACACCTTTTCTCCTTATCCAACCAAAGTCTTCTGATGGCAATAACCGTCTTTCCCGCTAAAAGTGAAGCAATGTTCTCTCTTTGCAGGTAGAACCCTACTAGTAATACCAAGGTCTTCCGAGTAGGATATGTAACATATCCATAAGGCCGATGTCACACCGAACGTCCTGCTTTAACTTCCCTAGCCCCAACTGATCTACTATCTCTGTGGACGCTATCTTATCCAAACTCCCAGCATCAATGATTATCTTTGCACTGGCCAATTCCGACATAGATTTTGAATACAGCCTTCCGTCTTCTCCTCCTTTCTGCTGACGTTGCCACACAATCTACAACGAAACTGTCTCCTCTCCTAAGCTTGAGAACCCCCGCTATGTTTCCAACTTGATCCTACCTTGAGAGCTTCCCGAGCTCTAGGCTCGACAACGTTCACTCTTCCATCTTCAGCTGGTCTATTCTGCACTCCCCTAGCAGCATTCGTCCGTCTGAACATTGGAACAGTAACGAGAAAATGCCCCACTCCTCCACATTCATAACAGTTACCAGATCCCTTCTGCTGAGCCTTTTCTTATCTCCTCTGCAGCAAGCTCTGCTGGCCTTGCCCTCAAAATTGATGGCGTCTCGATGTTCTCCTGGCGCTCTCCCCCTTTAAGAAGTATGTAAAAAGGCTCACGTTTTTTGGCTTCCTATAAACCCCTCCTAGGTTGTGGCAACTTTTTACTCCTCCCGAGCTGTCTTTTCGTATCTAAAATGACTTCGAGCATCAAGCTTCACCACTGCTGCCTACTCTCTCCTTCTTCGGCACTTCCCAGTCCACAACAGACCTAGTCTTCTCTTGATCCATCTGAATCACACCCTTGCTGATCCAATGGCTAAGAAATAGCACTTTCGTCTGAGTACTCTTTCTCGTACAACCTCTTTTCCTGCTACACCCGGAACATTGTACTCGGGGTTCCAAACCTCCAGTGAGTGACTATAAACGATTATGTCATTGAGGTTCTCTGCTACAAACTGGTCAAGGTAAGGGTTTGAGTTATCCATTTAATTGTGGAACAAGACCTGAATTTGGATGATATTCATAGATCGCTTACTCTTTGTGTACGTTATTGAGTCTCCACTCCATGTTGAAAGCTCTTTCAAATATCATGAGCGTTCAAAGTCTTCAATTCGACTAGAGCATTAGATTTTATTTTTATTTTGACTTCTTTGAAAGGGCAATGAATGGGAGGAAAGGGGTTCACTGGAGTTTGTCTCTAGAAAATGGTTTTCTTTATTTATTCTCTTGAAGGTCTTTTTCTCTATTTTATTTCATGGTATCAAAGCCAAGAAGAGAATTAGGGTGCTAAAAAAGAAGCCAAAACCAGCTTGTTTAAAGAATCAAAATGTTCTTCTCTGCTTTTTCTTTTTTATTTTATGATCGAGGAAACCCTTTTTGTTATATGCCCTATACCCACCCAATTTCTTATGTACACAAGAAGGATCATAATTATTTATGTTTGGATACCAAGCTATCTTATCAATATATTTACAAAAAAGCCTTCGATGTAGTGATGAAATTGTGATACATAATCAATCCTATTTGTTTTGTTCATTACTAAAATGAATCAAATCCTATCAAATATTTATATTTATCCTTTGAATCACTCATATATATCCTATGAATTTCATTTCGCACCGGAAAATATTCGAGGAGAAGTTCGAATCCGTTCCGTTCGGATATTGATTGGTTTTGGTTTGACATGGTTTACGCGTTACTGGTTCCCGGAAGAGTTAATATCTCCATTAGCTAAACCCTTTCTTACCCAGCCTTTGGATTCATATTTGGTTCGTACACAATCAACGGAGGCCTTCCGGACATATGTTGCAACGTATCCAATAGCATGCTCTTACTTCGTCTTTCCCTTAATAAGTCATCAAATTTGGTGCTTTTTGATCCGCAGTTGCTATGGGGAACAAGGGACGAAATACAATCGATTTCTCCATCTAAGTGGTTCTTGCTTCTCCTTGTTCCTGTTCCTAACTCCTCCCCGGGTAGTTCCCAATGTTTGGCACTTTCTATACTTCATGGGTGCAACATCAACAAATTCGCTCATGATCAAGTTACAACCTAAGATCTATGACCATATTATGTTAACTGTTCGTATTTCGTTCATTCCACCGGTATGCTCCCAAGTACCTGTAATTGTGATCTGTTTGCTAGAACCAATGGGTCTTTATGTAGAAACCTCCACGAACAATCGTTGTTTTTTGATGGTTTTTCCGCTTCTCACAGCTGCTTTTTCCACACCTCTGGATATATGGTGCCAAATTGTCGCCCTTTTCCTTATTTCTAGGATAATAGAGTTGGCTATATTTGTGGCATCGATTTTACAAGTTCATGAAGAGGGCTGGATGAGTGGAATGAGGGAGAACAACTCGATAAACAAAAAAGAATAGTAGCCTCCCTAGAACCTGGCAAAGTCATTATCAATGAATTCCCGAGTAATTCTCAACCAACAGACGCGATTCATTCCCACAAAGATTATAACACACAAAAACACTCATTACCGCTCAGTGGGGAGCGAGATGAGTGATACATCTGGCGAGCGCCGGTGAAGAATGCAAGCAAAGCTGGAGATCGAGTATTAATATATTCCATCAAGAGAAATGAGGCAGACTAGTAAGAAGGCCAACCACATGGGGGGGGGGGGCAAATCGAAAAACTCAGCTTTTCGGAGCGGACCAATCTTCCGTGCCACCCCCCTTACTCTCTCTCTATAAGAAAGCCTGCATGAAGCGCGAAGAGCTAAGCCACTAATGTCGTGGCGAAGGTTAAACCTCATAAAGTCAGCGAAGCTAAGGTTTCGTATGTGTTATATCCTTTCGATCGAGCGAGAACTTATAAGGAAGGCCTTCATTTCCCTTTGAAAAAAGTAAAAACAAAAGAGCACTAGGGAAGAGAGAAAGTAGCAGAAGTGATTCTAGATCTCATGGAATAAGGCACAATTTCTAACAATACTTTCCACCTCTTGCTTTCACAGAAAAAAGAATTTAGGCGATGAAATCCCGATTACATTACTGCAGGCCAAAATTTTATTTGGAAGAGCAAGCCAGAGAAAATAAGCTTTTAGATAGTACCTTTTTTACTAAGATCATCTACTAAAAAAGGGAGCCCCCTTGATCACCTGAAGAGATTTTTAGGCAGAATTGGCATAATTGTTACCGTGAGGATTGAGCTGCCAAAAGAGATTACCCTCCTTTGGGCTGGAAGAAAAGATTTATGCAGTCTATAGCAAAATAAAAAGAATAAAGTATTCTGAAGCCAAATGCTCTTGGATCGGTACTTGAGTAGGGGGATAAATCCTTTTTTCTGCTTTATATTGAATATAGTTAATCACTTTGAGGTAATGAGAACAAAGAGTCATAGAGATGTGAGAAGTTTTACCTTCGCTATCGACTGACTGTCCTGTTAGTAGTGCTATACTAGATTGGCACCCTAACTGGTACCTATACAGCTACTCCTTGTCAGTTGCTATATTTTTTCACCTTGAGGCTGAGAGGTTAACTCCTTCCACTCTCAACCGCCTTTGCTTATCTTACTAGTAGCTCTATCTATTGGTACCAGCCAGGGAACTCCCTCTTTGCGAGCTACTTACTTTATCTGAACCCTCCACCGATAGATGCGTGAACTGCACTGGTCATTGTGCGGAATGCCCTCTAAGCCAGTCAGTCAATGGAGGGACCGGGGCGCTAGGTATTTTTTTTCTTCTGGCCGTAGGTGTGATCAATGCCCTTGAGCTTCGGTACTCTAAAATAGTAGTCAGAATTCGCTTCTGAGTGAGCTTCCTTCCTTATGCTCTGGTCTGACCTTCACGAACAGCTTTCTTTCAGCAACGAACTTCAAAGCTTCATCTCATCTATCTTCTTTTAAAATTTTGGTACTATTATTGTTTGCATGGAAGGAGTTCATCTTGAATTGCCAGTACAGTGATTAGAGGTCTTCCTCACCTGTTCTAGTGACATAGGCCCATCCGGTCGAGAGAAGAGACTTGAGATTAGCCACTAAGTGAAGAACCAAAGAAAGGATCGGCTTCAGCCATGACCAATACGGAGGGATTGACATAGTAAATGAGGCTAAACAACGCTATCAAAGGGATGTGCCCAGGATCGGAATATCCTTCTTTCGTACCCAAGAGTAGCCCTATTTCTAATAGGAGCAATTAAAGCATTAATTAGTACTACCTCAGATCTAAAAGGAAAGGAAGGAGAATAAGGGAAGGTGCCAAGTAGTTGATTGCACATTACTAAAGCAATGAATAATACGTCCGAGAAGGGATGCTGAAATAAGGCTTCAATTGTTTCTGGTGCAAAGTCAGTAGTACTATGGCCTTCGAGTTGGAATTTCCAACTATAAACAAGTGTAGCAAAGTCACCTCCATTCTCGATTTCTATTGCGACAGATGGAGGTATCATAATAGAGTCAAAATCACGATTAGAGTCAGTCAGGATAAAAGGAAGAATCCAATCTCCTTCTTCCTGATCTTATTGACCTTACAGCGGGACTAAGAGCAAGGAAGTCTCAACTCCCCAATCCCCCATGGTGAGGGGTGAACCTTCTGTCTGATTCAATCTCATCTATTGTTGCTTTTGAATCGGCTTAAAGAGTATTTTGATGTCACTTAGGAGAAGTATAGGGAAGTGTGTCTGAGTCTTCTATAATAAGTAGTTGTGACTCGGTCTAGCTTGGACAGAGCCATCCTAAAGAGACTTTCTTCTGTTCTAGGTTTCTGGAAAGCGGTATCAGGGTATGAGAATGCCTTTCTCCTATATATAATCAAGTATTTGGTTTAGATCAATCAATCGTAAATCCTGGCTCAATGATCGGAATGAATGGCTTTCTCCTGTCTCCTTATGGATCCAACTATGTGGTTCGTGGGTTTGTGGTCCGTGCCTAAAGCAACTCTTTTCCATTCACGAACGTTTAAGAAGTCATCTCCTGGTTCGTTGATCTATTGAGCTAAGGCAGCTCTGCACATAGTGTTATAGACTCATACTTCATCGCCGCCTAGTCCTTTCCATTCGCTGTATGTATGGTTGGTGTATGCCTGGAAACTAGTCCAGAATGATATCATCAACTGCACGATAGACCATGAGTAAGCACTTTTGACAGCAAGAGAAGAGTCCTCCTCCTCACAAGGACCTGACTCCTTTAGGTGCGAGGTGCGATCAACCGCGAAAAGTAAGTAATAAAGATTCCGCTCTCCGGTAAGCGAAGGAAAGCAGGTCAAAGCCTGCCAAGGCATCAAGGCAGTTCGACAAAGGCAGAAAGAGTCTGCGTCCTGAACATAGAAGGAAGGTGGGTTTGTCAATGCTTGAGCTGATAGATCTAAGTGAGCTAGGAGGTTAGTCTTCTAGGATCAACTTGCTTCAAAGTGCCCATTCATGATTTTTTAATTTCAGGAATGATCCTATCAGTGATTATGCACTAGGCTTATCTAATGAATTGAGTCTTCCAAGAAAGGTTTCTAATGAATCTGCTAATTAAGGTTCTAGATTCGTTCAAAAGGAAGAAAGGAATAGGCTAAGGGCAGTACCTTAGTGATCCCTAACCATATTGATGTTCTCAAGTTCTAGTCTTTCTGGTAGCCCATGCTCTAAGGGAGCTAGCAGTGCAAAGATACTCAAAAGTGGTACGCGCGTATAAAAAAGCGGTTGGACGGTGTCTTTCTCTATTTTGTTCCTTCCTCGGCAAGCTTGGGAGTTTCCTGATGTAAGCTCCCTGGGTACGGTTTCGGAATTTATGTAAATGCCCTATCTTCAAAGGAAGCTGCTGACTTAAGGTATCCCCTGATCCGAGGGTGAGCTAGAATTTAGTATGGTGAAGAGGAAAGAAAGAAGTCATTGTAAAGGAAGACGACATTTAGTATTTCCGCTGCCTACATAAAGGCTTATTGGTAGTTCTTAGGTTCTCTGTCAGTAGAGTGATTGCCAAAACCTAGGTATGTTTTGGAGAGTAATAAGAAGAGACGGTTGTAGCTTTTAGAGACTATCCTCTGCAATTGTAGCTACGTGGAAGCCAGCTGCTTAAACACAGCCCCCCTAACCATTACGCTATTCCTGCCCTAAAGCAAGGGAATCCGCTCTGACCCACCACCCTGGTAGGAATTGCCAGATTTACCGTTTCTGAATCCTTGTAATACAAGTTCTTTCCTCTAATGATGGCTATGAACTACGCGAACTGAACTGTCAAGGCTTTCAAACCAAGACTGAGAAAGCTCAATCAATAAATAGTATTTTAGTGGAATGTCTTAACTTACTCCCTATACGAGACCGGAACGGTAGCTAGTGAACCTAGGTTCAACACCAAGGTAGGGGCAATAGGGAAAAGAACGATGTTTGATGTGAAAGGAAGAAAACATTTCGCTCAGATAGCAAAACAGGAAGCGGCGATAGCAAACATTACCTTCACTCAGAACAATATGCTCTTGGGAGTCATGAAGCACAATCAACCTCTATACCTTAAGACTTCTAACATGGTCGATTCTAGATAGAGCACGTTAACCCCCAACCCCCTACTCTACAAAACAAAGAGTGGAAAATCTCTTCATAGGGTACTGTAGCTGTACATCCATAGGACCATAGGGATGGTGAGAGTTCATAAGAGCCCGAATTTAGATAGGTGAAAGATCCTTACTCAAATTACGAACCATGATCCTCTTTGCGAATTCACAGCTGAACCTTGATGGGAAATCATAGATTTCTGATGGGAAAGAAAAAGCCCAATTACCCAAAATTCTTTCATATACATGAGCGTTCTCCTACACTGTCCACTAGTACAGCATACTTAAGAAAGCGGTTTCCATGGTCAACCTATTTAACTGCATGCCAGACCACTAAGTGAGGAGACCGTGCAAACAAAGACAACGAGGAGTGCTAACCAGAACTGGACAATGGGTGGTTGTCCAAAAAACATTCATTAGCTAAGAAGGATACATTCCCACAGTTTCTCTTACTAGCAGATGAAACTAGCAATATTACATCATATAGAATATCAATTGACAGGCATTCAAGTCTATCTTATAGTTTAAGTTGATGATCTCATTGTTTCCGCGAGCGCATCCTTCATTTCCAAGCTTTATTTCTATCGTAATTTTTCCATCTGGGCGCCTCACCTATTCATTCTTTTTTGGGGTGTATAAAGCCACAGAGCGATTTAGGCATCTATCTAATTGTATTGACACAATTGGAAGATCAAGATTTCTCCCTGCCGCTCAAGCGGGATAAGATCGGGATTTAGCGAGAACAACTGTAATTGAATCGGGAACGGAAAGAGTTCACTTCAACTCAATAAATGACATCTACTTCGTAAGTGCTAAGGCAAAATATATCACCGAAAGGAAAGGTGATAGGGGAGCCTAGCCATTTCACTCTACCCGAGTAATGAAGTGGAAACCCCCCCTCACGATCGATTAAAAGGAAAGTCGCCTAGAGATATTTGTTCAAATACAATTTGTGAAGACAGAGTAAATTCAACAAATCTAAGAAAGCAAGTCCTAGGCCTCACTATCTATCAATCAAGAAGGTAAAGGAGAGAAGGTTTGATTGAAAGTAGTACATCTGCAGGGATCTGTCATTAATGATTTGACCGGTACACATCCAATTGAAAGTCTAATCCCAACCTCTTTGGAAGGAGCTCCAAAAAAGACATGACTTCAGAGCGGGGAATCTTCCTACAAGTGAGCACCAAGTCAAATGTATTCAAAAAGGGCTATACCTCTACCTAGACAAAGAGGACTTTATGACAGCCTCGTAGGAGACATTGGATGTAACCAGCCTTCAAAGGCAGAGGAGTAAAAAGAAACTTTTGGTTCAAATTAGATAAATGCTGAGCTTTGTCCGCTTCAATTCATTAAGATATTATTATAGCCTTCTAAATAGTCAGAGTGGGAACTGAAAAGTAAGAACTCTTAACCATCATTCCTTAACTCTAAAGGGCGTGAATGTGTAGATCAAGGAAGAAGGGTGGGATAGCGCCCGATTGATTGAGCGTCTTACAGCCCGTCATGCAAGCTAGCAAAGCCAGCGCATAAGTAGCCCTCGGATCCACACATGGTGCTTCAAAGGAGGTTATCTTTAACCTACTGCTCAACAAATCCAAATCGAAATTTGAAATCTTTATTGGACCGTGATAGCCAACAAAAATTTAACAGGGTTGAAGCATATTCTTGGAACCACTAAGGAAGTAGGAAATGATCCATGGTTGCCTGAGGCCCGGAGAGCTAGGAGGCTTGCTCTTAAAGATGAAGTAAACATGGTAATGGGCCAATATGTCTATGTTGTTGAAGGTATGAATGAACACTTTACCCTAATTGGTTGGGGGTGGGCGGGAGCTTAGTAGTTGCTTAGTTGTTCAAAAGTCAGACTGTTGTAAACCCGACACTATTTTATTTACTCTCTCAAATGAGGGGTTGGTTTATTTTGCTATAGGGGCCATCTCCTGTCATCCCTTACCTATGGTTCATGAAAGGGATTGACCGGAATGATTGAAACAAGACACACCAACACCACTACTTAGAGGTGGAAAGCGGGATAAGCTCGACAAAGACTTCGAAGGAAGTGAGGCAACCAGCTACTAGACCGAAAGGAAGGGGGTTTACCAACTGATCAATAAGTAGTTGAGGGGAGAACTGGTCCTACTACTGAACCAGGATCAAACTCTTCCTTTCCGGTTACATTGTCTTGGCCTGTTGGACAAGCAGATAGCACATTACCAAAAGTTTTTACACCCATGAGCTAAGGCACCACCCTTCTTTCTGACCCGGATTGGAAGAATTTTCCACATACTGAGGTTTTGGGTCTTCATGAGTAGTTCTTGTCGATGATCCCTTGAAAAAGGTCCTTTGTTAAGCCGGCATTCGCCCCTGACAAAGGACTTTCCCTGGGTTGGGACTCTTTGGACACGACTAGTATCTTCGATTCCACTCATGTCAGCTCATAACTTCGCTCCTCGATCGATTTATCTTTCTAGTGATGCGGGAATGGAATGATAATTAGACTCCTATAGCAGTTCGGGAGCATCAGCATCTATTTGGTAGAATATAATGACCTGATCTCTTTGCTTTTGATGGCTGCTTGGGGCTAAAACATAGTGGAAATGCGAATATGATCGACCCCGGCTCATAAGAAGTGCGGAGGTTCTTGTAAGTTGGGTCAGCGATTCCAGTGACTCAAGGAATAGGGCATTTTGGCACAGTTGAAGTGATTGGCGGAAATGCCCTTGAGACGAGAATCCCGTTGAAATGGAAAGTCCTTGGTCTACATACATTAGTAGTAGGTTATGCTCCTATTATTGAAAAGGAGTTATCCTCCTCAAAATCCTTCGCCCCTTGGTCGAGTTGGCTTAAGCCCGAATCCATCCTTACGAAAGAAGGACGGGACATCGGCTACGAGAGAGAGTCCTTGTTGTTCACCTCTGCCTCCCGACGCTGTTGACCCCTATCGGGACCTTTTTCCTTTATTTGGTACAAGACTGGTCCAAAATTCTAGTTCGTTGCACTCACCCTTCATTATTGTTAATCATTCAAGACCCTTGAATGGAAGATAAAAGACTTTACTAAGCAAGTTGTCTGTCGGTCCCCGTTGGTTAATTGTGTCCACAGAGGCATGGAGTACTGCTGGACTATCCCACTATCGATCCTTCTTCAATGACCTTCTCATAATACGTAAAAAAAGTATCCCGATCTAGTAGGAGTGACAACCGTAGTGGGGATCGATGAAGATCTTTATTCTTTAAAGAAAGGGCAAACATCAAAACACAGGAATGATCAAAGAGAGGCCTAGATGACGCTAATAAATCCAAAGAGCAAGAAGGAGGTGATGATGTGATTCCTTATGTACCTGTGTTTGTGTCACTTGACAAGTATACCTATTAATCATTTGACCTCTCTCTATTTGTGTTTTCTTCTAGGTCGGCTGACCCTGGTCTTCTTTGAGTTTATAATATTCCCCGCTCGTCCGAGCTTTTGTAGGCCGAAGCAAATGCTTAGATGAGAAGATGTCAGAGCAAAAGTCAAAACAAGAAGTACAAAGAAGTCTCTTCCACTCCTCTAGAGGTTGAGGATGAGGAAGTGATAGGGACGACGATGCTCATGCAAGATAAGATGACGACTGGCGGACTTACCAAACGGATGGACACTTTGATCTTGATCGTGCAATCTAAGTCGCAATGAAGGACTATCGTCAATGCGGCTGGAGCCGCTAGATCCCACAACAGTGATCTTCAAACTAATAAACCAACCTTTCACTTCTCATATGGGGAATCATCCACATGAGGACCAGAAGACGACACTCTAAGGCTATATAAAGCCCTTATCCAAGAAATGAGCAATCTTGCTTAGCATACCTCATCAAAGCTCTTCAAATCAATCTCCTCGGTTCTTGAACTGGATTCTTTAAAGCCAGGAACTCCATTCAATTAGCCGGGCGTAAGCTCTCCCGTTGCTTTGCTCATTTTCTCTTGATACGCTTACCTTGCCCGTTTAGGTTTTCAAGAAGTAGAAACGGGAAGGGAAATTCCTACCTAGGTTCTTCGTCTCAGTGCTCTCTCGGCGGCCAGCTCATCAAAGTACCAAACCCTGGCTTTCTACCCTGAACATTGGGTATCTTCTTCTAGCACCTTGGGTGCAAGTGAGAGCACTAGATCGAATACACATGATTGTCCATGTTTTTTACCTTAGCTCTACTTAGACTACTTCTAAATTTTTCCTTTTTATGATTGTTTGCTTCCAAGGCTTACGCGGGATAGCAGTTCCATTCATCATCATAAAAGAGGAACGAAGATTCCCGATTGGGTTCTTGGATTGGGAATCCCTGTCGCATGCTTCGTTTCCATTATCGCAATTATTGTCATAATTTCTTCCTTCACCATCAGAAAGATGGACAGATACGAGAAAAAAGGAAATGAAGGCCAAACATATAGTGAGGTACCAAAACGGTTGTCACTTGCGGCACAAGGATTTTGTTCAGCTTCAAGGGTGGTGCTGTGAGGGACAAGGGTAGCAATCCATTTTTTTCGGAAAAGACCCGTATGCCCACAAATCAACGAACCGGAGGGAGAAAATCACCACAACGGATATGGAATTCTATTTCCACTTTCAGTTTCACCTCGCGACTCGGGATACGTGCAAGGAGAGCTAGGGAAGGGGCAAGGGGTTCACCCACTTTCACGAGTCTCATAGGTTCAAGAGATCCCACTATAGAAGTGTCTAGCCATTCGCCGAAGGAAGGGATTCTTTATCAAAGTCTGCGAAAGGCGCACTTAACCTCATTCGATAATGGGGTTGGGGCTATTGACCGATCCTAAGCTAAATCTAGCTCTGATGGTGTGTCCACAGGTCCCCTCCTCTCAACGTCTGAAAGAACACTCTAATGGCAAGTCGGGCTAATTCTAATATAGGGATAGAAAAAGAATTGGCAAGGGCACGGTCCGATCGGAAATAGGATAAATAATGGAAAAAGTCCCTCTCCGATAATAGGTACTTGAAGGCTTTAGCAATGCGAGCCTGCCACTACGCTCCTTTGTTACAGAATTAATGGTTAGAAACTTGCCTTACTTAATCTATTTCGAGATAAAGGTTCTTACCAGAGGTGAAGGCACCCATCTCACATAAAATAGTTAGAAAGCTCGCGCTCTATTAAGTGTATAGATTGAGATCCAGTAGAAGTGGGAGTGCCGCAAGGCTCTTGAGTTAAATGATGCTCAGGATTGAGGAAGTGGTCTTATTGGCATTCGGAATGGAGTCTATCACGAAGGAATGTCATCTCTCTTCCAATAGAACAGGAAGTCTCAAGCCAGTAGCAAGATAGCAGTCCATTCAATCCATTTAGTCAAGCCTTTCCAGGTCATCTTGAAAAAGGATGGATAAACTTTATCGAAAAAGGTTAGGAAAGCAGGTGCTCTTATTGGATGTCACGGGAGAAATCCCGATGGATGAGAGGGTCATACCCTTCCGAGCTGTGAAGCATAACAACTTCACTTTGATTAACATCGAGTTGTATGTTTTGCTGTTGTCTAATAAGGTGCAGCATCGGTCTGGACTCTGGACGGTCTGTCCAAGGGACTGGAACCAAAGGCTCTTCTTAGTCTAACATGATTGTTATAACCTCGGTGGGTTGCTCATTGGATTTTGATGGAATTCAGTGACAGTCCACTCCTTAGGTCCAAGGTGCCTTCCAATGGCAATGAGGTTTCTCATCTAGGGGAGTACACAGTGGTGAGCTCAGTTATAGAATGAGTGGTCGACCAGGCGTTGGCGGGGAGGATTGCAACTGGGTTGATCAGTCGGTATTGGAGGCGGGTGAAACTGACCCGGGCTCCATTTCTTAAGACCTTCCGTCTTTCTCCTAAGGGCCTTCTTCCTATTTAAGGTGTTGAACGTGGGGGCTGTTCCTATTTTACCGGAGGGGTTTGAATTAGCTCCTCCCGATCGTATCTCTCAAAATAACCAAATTCTTATTAGCGATTATTTATGATCAAAAAAATGAAATTATGAATTCTCCTTTGTCTTATTTAGACCCTTCTGAAAAAATCTACATTACATACTCTTTTTCTACGAGATGCTGGGAATCCCGTTGAGTTCTTATGCTTTCATGTTGACAACTCAATTCATTCGATTACTACAGGGATGAACCCAATCCGGAATATGAACCATAAAAGAAAATACCTATTAAATCAATTAGAAGAATACCAGTTATAGTACCTATTATCAAAAGAGGAATCCTTCCAGTAGTATCGGCCATTTACCCCACTTCCCTCCATATTTCATCAAGTGATGATGCTAGAGACATAAACAGTCATGGATCATGAAATTATGAGATCCTTCCGAATGAGCTAAGAGAATCTTATTTATTCTCTTTCGTTTTGTTAATTGAAGAAATTATTGGAAAATAAAAAAGCAAGTACAAAAATGAGTAATAACCCCCAGTAGAGACTGGTACGATTCAATTCAACATTTTGTTCATTCGGGTTCGATTGTGTCGTAGCTCTATAATTCGGATTAAGTTTATCGTTGGATGAACTGCTGACATTGATAAAAAAAAAGACGGTAGGTACAGCTAGGCCGTGAACAACCAACCATCGTACTGTAAAAATTGGATAGGTTCGATCTATACTCATTAGGGCTTCCTAAAACGATCTACTAAATTCATCGAGTTGTTCCAAAGGATCAAAACGACCAGTTATTAATGGAATTCCTTATCGGCACTCTGTAAAATACTCGTTTGGCCGAGGGCTTCCAAACACATCGTAAGCTAAACCGGTGTTGACAAATAACCAACCCGTAATGAATAGGGAAGGTATAGTAATGCTATGAATGACCCAGTATCGAATACTGGTAATAATATCAGCAAACGAACGTTCTGCTGTGCTTCCAGACATGCTGAGCTCCACGTATTCTTGTACAGTCAAAGAGGATCGATTCCATAAAAGATGAGATTAGTAAATGACAATTCACTGAAATTGCATCTTTGTGAGATCGTCAATATTGTACCGAGGGCGTCTTGAGAGTATACCGAATAAGTATAGCTATCCTTCTTCTGACACAGCAAGGCAATTTGAATTAGTATCAAAAGTAAGTACTAAATAATTTCTTTTTTCCTTTACTTGTTGGTGTAAAATCATCTTCCATTCAATAGAAAATACTTTCAATTCAACGGAAGAGATTCTCATATTCCGTAGATGCGAGATATAGAAATTTTCCTTTCGTATTTGTGGAAGCAGTTTTGTTGTTGGAATCCTTTATTTTAAAGAAGAATTTAATGGTCGAGTAACAAATAAGAGTAGTAGATCATATTCGATGAAAGCAAAAATAAAAAAAGAATAATTGGAATCCATAGTTGTGGATCTCGATCCAAAGGTTCTTTCTTGATCTAGCTACAAGGATGGGGCAGTATGGAAAGAGAAAATGTGGAACCTAATAGAAATTACTACTAGTTGGACCAATAAAAAGATTTTTTCAAGCGATTGTCTGATAACTTTTTCTTCTTCTCAATCATACAAGATATTATGTGAATTAATATATTGCTGAATCTAATGAGTTAAACATAAATTAAAGTAAAAAGAAAAAGTTTTCTAGTTTGATAAGGTAACTCTTCGCTTTAAAATACAAAATGAATTCCATACAATTCAACAGAATCTAAGAAATGATCAAAATAGAGATGATTTTAGAATTTGATTCTATAAAAATTCAAGTTTCATTTTTGAATAAAGTTAGACGATACAACTCTTATTAGTTTAATAGTTTACCCAAGAGTTACTCGATGAATGGGTTGATTGGAATTGCGGGATGGATATATGTTACAGATAATGAATCAATTTCTTTTATATGTCTGTCACTTTATTTTTGTTAGTGCTGTCTACCTATAATGATAGATGAATCAAAAACTTTTCATTCAACTTCTTCTTTCAATTGAAATTGAGATTTTTGCCTATCCTCATATTTTGAAAAAATGGAAACTTAGGTAAGTGCTTTCTAAACATAGGTATAAAAAGAACATCTTTAATTTAATTTAGCCATTTCATGCTTACTCTAACTAGTTATTTCGCTTTTCTATTAGCGGCTTTAACTAGAACCTCAGCTCCATTTATTGGTTTGAGCAACATACGACTTATTTAAACTGAATATTTAATATAAACAATTCGTAAAAAGAAATCTTTTTGTGGGATTACATGTATTCTATATTTACTTACGTTACCAATTGTCAATTCTTGGTCATTGTCATTGGGATTCATGTCAATTCGGATTAATATTTAGCTATAGATATTACCTCTTTTTTTTTCCTTTCAAACAAAGCAAAATGTTTGAAGTTTTTCTATTTGGAATCGTGTTAGGTCTAATTCCTAATACTTTGGCTGGATTATTCCTAACTGCATATTTACAATACATGTGTGGTGATCAGTTGAGACAAGAGGGGTTGCTCTGATGGTAAGCAACCTCCACTTCCAACCGAGAGGTTGTGAGTTCGAGTCTCCCCAAGAGCAAGGTGGGAAGTTCTTGGAGGGAAGGATGCCGGGGGTCTATTTGGAAACAGCCTCTCTATCCCAGGGTAGGGGTAAGGTCTGCGTACACACTACCCTCCCCAGACCTCACTAAGTTTATACCGGGTTGTTGTTGTTGTTGTTGTTTGTAAATTTTTTGTTAAAATGAAGAATTAAATTTGATTTTCTCTGATTGACCTCCTCCTTTCTTTAATTCACAGGCACAGGAGGTCAAATTCCGATAGTTGTGAAAGTTACTAAATGAATCTATTTCATTCTAATTCGATCTAAGAAGAAAAAAACCACGCTCTATAGGATTTGAACCTACGACATCGGGTTTTGGAGACCCACGTTCTACCGAACTGAACTAAGAGCACTTTTTTATCACAGTAGATACGGCTGTAAAGAAAGAGGATTCTTTTTGTACCCCCAATACATCTTGCATGCATATAGTCTCATAAAATGAAAATCCGTATGTCCAATTTGAATCGATCTCAATGGATCCCTCGTTACTGCCCAGAGGAGAAGAATAGGTAGGGATGACAGGATTTGAACCCGTGACATTTTTTACCCAAAACAAAGGCGCTACCAAACTGCGCTACATCCCTTTCAATTGGTCTACAACAGTGTTACAGAATCACTGCCCGCCACTCTCCCTGTAGGTCGAGCCTCCTTTTCAGTCGCCCTCTACATCGTTATTTTTTCCATATATATCTAATTTATCTTGCTATTTATTATTTTTTGGTCTTTACTGATTTATATACTCATCATCATCCCACCGCTCCGACCAACACTTACTTACAACTAAGCAAAACAAAGGGTTCTAAATAAGAAGCCCTTTGGATAAGCGATGCTTTCCCCATAGAAAGATTTGCATGCAATAGAGATCCCAATTCCGTGTATCCGGTTAAGCAAGCCCTGCCCGCCAGCTTCCACCCAGACAAAAAGGGTGAGTGCCTAGCGCGAAAGGTTTCTTTACTAAGTAAGATAAGGCAAGAATCAAGGGCGTAGCAGCTACGCGAAGTTGCGCCTTAGCGCATCCATTTTCTTGCTCGTTGGCGTTGTTTTTTTATTTTTGAAAGAAGGGGTGGAGCTTGAAGAAGCGAAGCGAGCCTAGAGTAGCAGCCTATTACGTTTTTGCAGACCCCTTTTATATGTTATTAGTCAAGCACTAGCGCCCCTTTAGAGTAAGTCTTTTCTGTTATCAATGAAATCGAAAGAAAGAAAAAACCAGTGCGTTTCGTATAGATCGAGACTTGTAGCTTGATTCTTTACTCATTCCATATTGGGAAGAATTGCAGGAAATCGTTCGATAACACTTCTTCCTATTTCATTCTCAATGATATCCGACGATCAAGACAATTCCCGTAAAACTCTTTCATTTTATAGAAGTGAATTCTTATTCTTACGAAGCAAATAACATTTCCTATTGATTTGTCCCCTGGACTGGACCTATTCTGATTCTGAATTATGCGTCGCTACGCTGTTCCAAGGACTAGCAAAACCGAAATAGCAAAATTCTTGGGTCATCTCAATGGGTTCAAAAACCACACGTTTCTCTGGATCATCATAGCGTACTTCCACATATCCACTCAGAGGAAGATCATTTCGTAATGGATGACCCTCGAAACCATAATCTGTTGATATACGGCGTAGATCCGGATGATTGATGTAAGAAACACCAAACATATCCCAGCTTCTCGCTCCCACCGGCCGGCTGATGGAAATAGACTGACTACCGGAGATATTCGTGTCACTTCGTCTGTACTGGTTTCTACACGAATGCGTGAGTTACACCGAATACTCACTTCAAATCTTTGTTTTCAAGAGGGATAATCAAATCTGCAAATATCGATCGAAACTTGAACCCTTGTATAGGTATGCAATTTCAGAAAGCACAACAATTGAAATAGGTAGTCCGTATTGGTATCAGATCTACTCCCATGTTCCGATCTTTCCATTTTTTTGACCCATTTCTTGGGTAAAGTCTCCCAACTATATTAGAAAATGAATTGGTTATCCATAAAGAGAAAGAATGTTTTCTTCTAGTGCCGCTTCTTGCTCTTCCAATTCAGAAAGACTTGTCGGAAATCGCCGGTTGGGTTGGTCCGACAAAGAAAGGCATGGGACTTTTGGGCATTGCTTGGGTCGAGTGTTGTATGGCTACCTAGTGATTTACAAGCACCCTCACTGCACACTTTCTATATATCTATTTCCATCAAATCAAAGACGTCCATTCCATACAGAATCAGGCTCGGCAAAAACGAGATTAGGGACCATGCTCCCCTCTTTCTTCCTGTGGTCACTATTAGAACACAAGCCAAGGAACATAAAACCACAACACAAGCACACTTTATTTTCTAGTTTTGGAGTTTTTGCCCTTTGCTTCCTGCTTTGATGAAAGTAAATAGTAAAAAAAGTTCCCCGTAGAATGCGAGCGTTGAGGCTTTCATCGAAACAAAGAGAGAGGCCCAGCTGGTGCTTTTTTATGTGTTAGCCAGGTGAAAGGATTTCTTGACTTTAAATAGATTAGTGTATTAAGTAAGGAACTACTAAAACCTCTATTCCTGTTTTTGTGATATAAGACTCTTAGCTTTCAGCGAGCTAGGTGCATAAGCTTTTTTTACTACAAAAATGATTCCTCCCCCGGCAAAAAAGTGGTCCGCCAAGTGAACTTTCCTTGTTGTGATAGGGGTACCGCCTTTTCATTCCAACCAAGGAGCCGTAGCTTTACTTAGATAGGTCTTGACTGCCTTACCTTCTATTATATTAGTAAAGGACCTTTAGGCTTGACCTTTACTAATATAATATCAAGTAATGGGGCATGTATCCATTTTTTGTAAAGAAAGCGGGCTACTTCACGAGCCGCTACTAATAATCAAAAATGTTCACAACGAGTTCAGTCTATACTGACAAAGGGAACGTTTCCGCTTGAGGGGTTTGTCTCCATGGAAAAAGTATTCACTACTGCTTACAGCGGCTTCATTCACTCGTCTTGCTACTTCAAAACTATTTAGCGGACACGTGGAGTCGAACGTCTCTCTACAATGTTGCGTAGGTAGATTGATTATTGTAGGTGACTGTCTCTAGTGGTTTAGAAAGAGTTCTGTTGCTACCAACTTCTTTCTTTGTAGTCTAGTAGATCTACATTCTCTAGTGGATCTAAAGTAGGTTTATGTTCAGCAATAGAAAGAGGTGAGGTTCTGCTTTCTTACCTGAGAATATTTACAAGGGGGAAGCCTCGAAAGGCATACGAGCGCGCCTCTTGTAGACGAATACCGAGTCAGTCCGCTCCTACTGCGCGGGAGTCTCATCCGGTCGGTGCCGGGTTGGCCCCTAGGGCACTATTCGCCTTGGGAGTGGTTCGGACATCAAGCTACTTTGTGGGGTAGGGGACCAGACTGGTGACTACTGCGGTTGTTGTCTGCATAGTATGTGACACCCCAGAAGTTGACTAGTGCTGAGCCATGAGATTTTCCTTTGGATAGTTACAACGCTCGCTGAACGGTTCAAGTAGAAGTGAATAGGTAAGATGTAGAAAGCCCCATATCAATCCATCTCCATAGGAGACAATATGAGCAAAAGACAGGAATCCCTAAATCCCGCCGAAAAGAACTCACTCTGGAGGGAGTGAGGGGGGTATTCAAAAAGGGGAGCCGTGGGTTCTTTCTTTACTTGTAGGAAAGGTCTTGGTTTGGTATGGCATTAAAGAAAACTTGTTATGGTTATGCGGCTAAATAGAAAAGGCGGGTGGGGCTTCAGGCGGCTTTTTTTATGAATAGTTTCAATCAAAATTCCATCGTTTATAGCTAGTGATTGCCTGGGTCGGTGTGTGATCACCAAAGGTGAAGTAACCCTTCGGATGCTCTATCCGCCCATGCCGAATATCCCCAGCCGGTTCCGTCGGGTAAGGCTAGGAACTGGTTTGGGGAATCACGGGGCATTACTTAATCAGGGGGGACTTGATTCTGAAATGGAATGATTGATAGAATCGATCCTTTCACACCCGCACATGTGGCTCAATATATAAGGAAGTTCACACACCCTGTAAAAATCCATCCTGTATCCTTGACTTGCCAGCTTGATCGCTTGTCTTATTTACCATTTTCTTAGCGCGTGGTTTATATCAGGTCCTTTCGGGTCGCCTCACCTGGGCTGATGGCGCTTTGTAACGGCTTGTCTGGAGTCCAACGACTCTCTAAGGCTTCGATGTACTAGTACCTGCCACCAAAACATCGTGAAGGATTCAGTGAACGTCTTGAAACTTAGTAACACAATACAATTCACCGAATGGTTGTTGGCTCCACCGGAGGAGTCTAAAATCAACAATGTGCAACTACTTGGGCATTGAGTGTTTTGCTGCTTGAGGAAGTATGTGAGAGGATCGATGTTGAGCAGAAGTGGGGTTAAAGCAGCCAACAACACATCCCCCTTTACTTAGTAGGGCTTGGAAGGCTGGATAAATTCTTTTCCTTTCCTGTCCATTATTTTTAATCCAAGACGAAATTGGAAAAGTCACAAGCACCACTAGGCCCGATCGTCGGTTGAACGTCAGTAGGGTTCGATATTCATTCCTTACTCAAATAGGAAGGTTGCAGTCTCAATCTAGCGGCGTGGTCCAGAACAAGCCTTTGCTGATCCATGAGGTTTTTGTTTTGGTTACAAGAAGTGCTTCTTTCCTCGCTTGCAGCGCCTCGACTCGAGTTTCCGCTGTAGGATTGAGTGCGGTGACGAGAGATGAAGCCAAGGTTCCTTGCTACGCACCATAGATGTTCGTACGATTCTGGTAGATTTTGGGTGTGTTTGAATTCAGCCTCTCGTTAGGTCTTCACTGAAGGATTGTCCACCTTCTCAAGCCTCTCTACCATACCGTTAGAAAGTGACAACGGATGACTTCCATTACTAAATGGAAGAACTTTTCAAACTAGTTGATAGTTGTTCCCTGGTTGCACCCCACAATGGGTTCTAATTTACTAAATCACATGTTTCTATTTTCGGAACATCACATGTAGAGTTTTTTGGGGGAGAATCACTCGACACGGGGCCTTCCCGTGTGAGGTCAGGTGATGGTCAACAACTCAGGCAGGAAATGCTGAAAAGCGGCTAACGATGCAAGAGCTCTTTTCACCTTATACGCTCTAAAAAATGGGTATGTCGGGTTTTAGACCCTATGTTGAGTAAGGGTTCCAAACCTTCCAAAAGTGATAGGTATGTGTTGTTTCTTGGCACTCTCTTTCTATATTATGCCAACCTAAAAAGAGCGATGGAAAGTGGATTTCAGGTTCGATAGTCTCGAGAAGGTATTAGCCACTGGTGACCATACTTTTGTAAAAGCACCACTGGGCGGTGGTTCCTCTCTTTCCTCTTGAACCTCGAACAAAACATCAATCTCGCCATCAGCTCGACTAAGAGTTCCGAACCGAAAAAGGAAATTGAACTTGACTTAAGACGAAGGAAGCGAGTGCCGAAAAAAAACCGATTTCTTAAGGCTTCAAACTACTAGTCATTAAGACTACTATGAATGAAAAGTAAGGAAGTCCTTTTCTTGACTTGGCCTGCGTGCATTATACCTAACCTTTTAACTTGATTTCAATCTCAACAAAGAAATGAAAGCATAACCCTTTGCTCGGTTGCAGCGCCTCATAGTCTTTTATTTTAGCCTGCCTTGTGAAGATCTCTCGGGTGTCTACGGCAGATCCGATCATTCTCGTGATGAAGAGAAGCCTTTTCTGATGTTGAAAGGTTTCGTCATGACAACTCAATTTGTCCGGTAAACTACTCGGGGCTCCCCATGGTTTAGTAAAAGGGAGGGGATATTTTTTATTCATCCGGGGGTTCATTCATTATGAACTAAAAAGTGGTTGGCTAATTAGTGAGGTCTTAAAAACGTCATAGAATTCATGATCGGCCATTCCATTTTTGCTTTCAGAAAATAGGCGACCGGAATCTATGCTTTCTATCTTTGAATCGGATACCAATTGCTGTGATACATTTGAAAGCCTCGAGATGACTTGCAGAATGAATTATTTCTAGGTTTGTCATGTGTCTCCGAAACAAACGGTCCATTTATTGATGGGCGAACGATGGGGATTGAACCTGCGCGTGGTGGATTCACAATCCACTACCTTGATCCACTTGGCTACATCCGCCCCTACCCCCATACAGGTTGAAGTCTTTATCTACTATCAAATCCTTTCTAAACTCCCCTATGACCGCTTATCAAAGTGAAGATTTTTCCTATACTATAGTGGCAAGTCTATTGTTGTGTTTCGGAATTAGGGGAAACAAAGCTTCAACAAGTAGATGCTTCCTGGCAAAGCTTCAAACAAAGAGGTTGGGTTGTTCACTTCATTGATTTGACTTCACTTTACTTAAGATTAAAGATAGGGGCCGGGTGGGCAGTGAAGGCTCATTTAGTACACAGCGAGCGAGCTGCAAGCACCTACTCGAGAAGCAGCAAGTGGAACTTGAACTTGAAGAAGCGAGCCTCTATCAGAGAAAGCCATTACGCGCTGATGTGCCGGAGAGATTCGGCACATTTACATACTAATTGCTCTTATATTAGCTTGTTTCACTACAAAATGTAGTCCATACTTATGTGATTTTGTGGTTTTACAGATAAAGAGGAAGAAAAGACCAAGTACTCAAAATTAGAAGCAAAAAGATAAGAATGAGGGCAAGTTGGGCAAAAGAACAGTTCTGTGATCCACTCTGCGGTCGCAATGTGGATATGGGGACCGCATAATGTGTCTCCAAATCGCATAACTAAACAGAGAGTTGAGCTGCAATGCACGACAGGAATGCGACGCAATTTGCGATCGCACATTCAATATGCGATCCGCATTCCTGCCGCATAATGAACAGAGAAGAAACCGAAGATGCAAGTTTGCGGTGCTGGCTGCGGTCGCATTTTCAAGATGCGGACCGCAGATTTGTAATGCGGCCAACGTATAATAAAGCTAGGGTTCATATATGCGACGCCGCCTCTCAAGATGCGGACCGCAGACCTGTTATGCGACAGATCTGCGGTCGCATACGTGACCTGGAAGGGTAAATTTGTCCGCTTTTTGTCAGATCTTGGTCCCTCTATAAATAGCTTTTCAGAGCTTTGTGTAAGATTATCTGACACAGACGTTAGACTAAATTCCAAACTTTATTACTGATCTTTTTTCGAAGCTTTTGATTGAAGAATCTTTCACTTTGTAAGCATCTATGACATTTATTACATCTTGTATTTTATATTTTAGCATGTGTGGCTAAGTTTAAATACTAAGGTTGTGAACCCTAAATGGGTGTTATGTAAATGGGTGTTTAATATTGAATATATGCATAATGGTTGGTTGATATTTCTTCACTTCTCATTATTCATTTATTATTGGTGGTTGCAAACACTAATTAATGCCATTAAAGTCTTACCTTGCTTGGGAAAGTGGGTTAGATCTTGGAAGAAGTAAAGAACAAAAACTCGAAGCCTTACACTTCGTTTAATAGAAACGCTTAGGGATACGTGGGTTTTATTTGACAATTATTGATTACTACATCTTGTGACTCTAAGACTTTTGGGAAAAAGAAATAGAGGAAATACTACTCAACTATTGGGAAATATTGGGTAGTTGTTTAGAGATCAATTTGCATATCAAGAATCAACCATTAGTAATATACCATATTAACACCTATAGCATTACACTACATTTATGGGAACACAACCTTGGTCTAATCAATTCTCTACATTATTGGCATAAAGCATTTTCATTAGTTAAATACTCTAAATCAACTTTCACTTATACTACCAATCTTATACCCATATCTATGTTACTTCTAACGGAATAGATTCAAGATTTTAGTCGGGAAATACAGTAATTCAAGTAATCCATTCACGCCTATTCCTTGTGGGATTCGACCCCAACCTAGTTAGGTTATTATATTTGACACCGACCGCCTTACACTAATTGTAAAAGTGTAATTTGAGCGTATCAAATTTTGGCGCCGTTGCCAGGGAATACGGTCTTGAAATTACTTATTAGTGTGTACTCTACTTGATATCTAATTCTATTCCATTACACCTTGCCTGTTTTGCTTGGTGTGATAGGTTATAATGTCTGATTATGAGGATGAAGGGGGAGAGAATCCTTTTGCAGATATCGATGAATATATCGATGACACAAATGCTATTGTGCGCCCTGCTATTGGTGCCGCAACATTTAAGGTGGATCACGGTCTAATCCTCATGCTCAAAGCGGAAGGGTTTTTCAGAAATTCCACCGATGACGACCCCACTCAACACTTAAGAAATTTTCTGGGAGTGTGTGCTATGCATAAACAAACCAATGTCTCAGAAGATGCCTTAAGGTTGAGAGTCTTCAAGTATTCCTTGGGCGGGGAGGCTAGAAAGTGGATTCAAAACTTGCCACCAAACTCAATCCGATCATGGCCAGAACTTGTCCGAACATTCCTAGCAAAGTGGTTCCCACAAAGCAAGAAATCAGAGCTTAGAGATAAAATCTTTTTCTTTAAGCAACAACAAGGGGAGCACTTACACGAGGCGTGGGATCGCTTTAAACTGTATTTGGTAAGGTCACCAAATCATGGATTCCCTGACTCAATGTTGCTTGAGAAATTCTACATGGGTCTTGATCCCATGAATCAAGCCATTGCAAAGAATGCGGCGGATGGATCTTTTATGGATAAGTCTTTTGCAAGAGTGACTCAAATCCTCGACAAAATGGCTAAACATAATCAAGCATGGAATTCTTAGGATGCATCCGATGGAATATCTTATGGGTCTCCTTCTTTGACAAATTTGCTCAAGGAAAACCAAGAGAGAGATCAAATCATTGCTGGGTTGGCTACTAATGTCAATGTGTTGACCAAGATGTTTACAGAAAATCAAACAAAGAAAGTCAACGTTGTCGATGACATGCCATCCAATTCTAATGAAGATTTTGAAGAGACAAATTATATCAACAACCCTCAAGGAGGAGGGTATCAAAGGCAATACTATCAAGGTCAAGGAGCACAAAACCAATGGAGGCCAAACCCACGAGGGCAAGGAAACCAATAGTGGAGGAATGACCAAGGTAGTTCACAACAAAGAAATTGGGGCAACAACAACAACAATTTTGCTAACCGGAGTGAAAATCCTTATGTTCCTCCGAAAGGACAACATTCGAACCAAGGGTCCTCAAGCGAGTCAAAATTGGAAGCTATGCTAGAGAGAGTGCTACAAAATCAAGAAAAGTCTGATGCTTCATTGAGGAACATGACCGAAGTGGTTAGCTCTCATACCGCTTCCAACCAAAAGTTGGAAATGCAAATGAGAGATCTCTCCAAGGAACAAAACCCCAAGCAAAAGGGAATACTACCTAGTGACACTATTGCAAACCCAAGAGGTAATGGAAGTGGTCCAACCTCTCATGTCATGGCAATCACCACTAGGAGTGGAAAAGTGCTACGTGATGAGAATGAACATATAGTTGAAGAGGTGGAGATCAACCAAACGGTTGAGGGTGAAGAACAAGAGATAATTGAAAAGCAAAACGTTGTTGCGGGAGATAAACCCAAGGTTGTTGAAATTGAAAGAATTCCTGAAAAGGCAAGTGCACAAGAAAATCGAGAAGAGGAAAAGGAAAAAGGGAATGAGCCATCACAACCTCTTCCACCTATACCTAGACCTCCCCCTCCTTTCCCTCAAAGTCTAGCAAGGAAGATAGACGACAGAAAGCTTGAAAAATTCTACGATATTCTAAAACATTTGACAGTGAATATACCTTTTGTAGAAGCTTTTCAAGAAATGCCAGGGTTTACCAAGTACTTGAAAGATCTAATCACTAAAAAGAAGACCTTAAAGAATGAGGTGGTAAGCATGACTCACAGGGTAAGCTCTATCATTGCTACAACCCCGGTTCAAAAGAAGGAGGATCCGGGAGCTTTTACTATACCTTGCATTATTGGGGCACGGGAATTTGCAAGAGCCTTATGTGACCACGGAGCTAGCATCAACTTAATGCCACTAGCCATCTATAAGCAAGCGGGGTTGGGTATGCCGAGACCAACAAGTATGAGATTGCAAATGGCCGATCGTTCCATCAAGCGACCGGTGGGTATTGTGGACGATGTTCTGGTAAAAGTGGGAAAGTTTCATTTACCCACGGACTTTGTGATTCTTGATTGTGCCGTGGATAAAGAGATTCCTATCATTTTGGGAAGACCAGTCTTGGCTACGGGCCGAGCACTCATGGATTCTGAAAGAAATGAGATAAAGTTTCAGGTGAATAATGAAGAAGTCCCTTTTCAAGCAAGTAAGGGCATGAAACTACCCCACGAATATGAGAGCATCTCAATGATAGAAGCAGTAGATGAGGTGGAGGATGCCGTTGAAATGAAAATGGAAGAACAATGCCTTGGTGAGGCATTAGCAGCAATCCTAGTGAATTTTGATGGGGAAAACATGGATGGTTACCTAGAGTCAGTGAATGCATTGGAGGGTCTTGGATCCTATACGTACAAGCCAGCAAAGCTCTCTCTTAACTTAGATAATAGAGCTACACCCCCCGCCAAGCCATCAATCATTGAGCCACCTCAACTAGAGCTCAAAACACTCCCTTCGCATTTGAGGTAAAAATTTCTTGGCTCTAATAATACTTTGCCCGTAATTGTGTCTTCTTTGTTGAATGATGTGCAGGTAGATCAATTGTTGGAAGTCCTAAGGGAGCACAGGCAAGCAATTGGGTGGACAATCGCCGACATTCGCGGCATTCCCGCAGGAATTTGTGAACACAAAATCCAATTGGAAAATGACACCAAGCCAAGTGTGGAGCATCAAAGGTGACTGAATCCATCAATGCAGGAGGTGGTGAAAAAGAAAATTATCAAATGGCTAGACACCGGAGTTGTATACCCAATCGCCGATAGTCCTTGGGTGAGCCCAATACAATGTGTGCCAAAAACGAGGGGCATGACTGTGATTGAAAATGAAAACAATGAGCTCATACCTACTAGAACGGTGACCGGGTGGAGAGTGTGCATGGATTATCGGAAACTCAACAATGCAACTTGCAAGGATCATTTCCCTATGCCTTTTATTGATCAAATGCTTGATCGGCTAGCGGGAAGAGCCTTTTATTGCTTTCTTGACGGATACTCCGGCTACAACCAAATCAACATTGCTTTGGAAGATCAAGAGAAAACAACTTTCACTTGTCCTTATGGGACATTTGCTTTTAGTCGGATGCCATTTGGGTTGTGCAATGCTCCGACGACCTTTCAAAGATGCATGATGTCGGTATTTTCCGATATGGTGGAAGATTTTCTCGAAGTTTTTATGGATGACTTCTCGGTGGTTGGTGATTCATTTGAGCATTGTCTGGCAAATCTTAGACAAGTGCTCAAGAGATGCGAAGAAACGAATCTTGTGCTAAATTAGGAGAAATGTCACTTCATGGTGGATGAAGGTATTGTATTAGGGCATAAGATTTCTAAGCATGGCATTGAAGTTGATCGGGCCAAGATCGAAATCATTTCTAAGCTTCCTCTACCAAATTCAGTGAAAGGTGTTCGAAGTTTTCTGGGCCACGCCGGATTCTACCGGAGATTCATCAAGGATTTTTCCAAAATTGCGCACCCAATGTGCAAGCTTCTTGAAAAAGATGCAAAATTCATTTTTGATGACAAGTGCCTCAAAGCGTTTGAAGAATTGAAATTGAGGCTGACCACGACACCCATTATTGTCACTCCCGATTGGACTCTTCCTTTTGAACTCATGTGTGACGCCAATGGTGTAGCTATTGGAGCAATGTTAGGTCAACGCCACAACAAGATACTTCATCCGGTCTACTATGCAAGTAAAACTCTCAATGGAGCACAAATGAACTACACTGTTACTGAGCAAAAGCTTCTTGCCATTGTGTATGCCTTTGAAAAATTCCGGGCCTACTTGTTAGGGTCCAAGGTGGTAGTCTACACGGATCATACGGCTCTTCGATATCTCATGGCAAAGAAAGATGCCAAGCCTAGACTAATTCGGTGGGTTCTCTTGTTGCAGGAATTTGAATTTGAAGTAAAAGATCGAAAAGGTACTCAAAATCAAGTTGCGGACCACTTGTCAAGGCTTGAGGAAGCAGGGAGAACTAAAGAAGAGCTTGACATAAATGATGATTTCCCCGATGAGCATATATTGGCACTTTCCAACCCCGTTGCTCCTTGGTATGCCGACATTGGAAATTACTTGGTAAGCGAGGTCATTCCTGAAGGATTAGAATCTCACCAAAAGAAAAAATTCTTGAGGGATTGTCAGCAATACTGCTGGGAAGAGCCGTACTTGTTTCGAGTGTGTGCTGACAACATCATTCGAAGATGTGTACCAGAGGAAGAAATCATGCCAATCCTAAAGGCATGTCATGACTCACCAGTTGGAGGCCATCATGGAGGGAATAGATCTGCCGCAAAGATTCTCGAATGTGGCTACTATTGGCCTTCTATCTATCATGATGCAAACCAATTTGCAAAAGCTTGTGAGCAATGCCAGCGGCAAGGTTCAATCTCCAAAAGGCATGAAATGCCTATGCAATATGTGTTGGAGATAGAAATATTTGATGTATGGGGGATTGATTTCATGGGGCCCTTTGTGAGTTCCTATGGGATGAAATATATTTTGGTGGTTGTGGACTATGTCTCAAAATGGGTTGAAGCTGTTGCCCTACCAAACAATGAGGCGAGGAGTGTAACCGCCTTTTTGAAGAAAAATATCTTCACTCGGTTTGGCACTCCTAGAGCCATTCTTAGTGATGGGGGATCACATTTCTGCAACAAAGCATTCACAGGGTTACTTGAAAAATATGGGGTGAAACACAAGGTGGCTTCACTATACCATCCGCCGTCGAGTGGTCAAGTTGAGGTCTCAAATCGGGAGATAAAGAGAATCCTAGCCAAGACTTGGAACGCCAACAGAACTGACTGGTCCAGAAGATTAGATGATGCATTGTGGGCCTACCGCACGGCCTTCAAGACTCCCATTGGCACTTCTCCCTACAGACTCGTTTTTGGGAAATCATGCCATTTTCCGGTTGAGTTGGAGCACAAGGCTATGTGGGCACTCAAGAAGATGAATTTAGAATGGGCGGAAGCTGCAAACTTGAGATTGACGCAACTAAATGAACTAGAGGAATTTCGATTCCATGCATTTGAGAGCGCAGCAGTCTACAAGGAGCGGATGAAATTCGTTCATGACAAAAAGATCTTGAAAAGAGAGTTCAAGATGGGCGACATCGTCCTACTCTTCAACTCAAGATTAAAATTGTTCCCGGGCAAATTGAAATCCAAATGGTCTGGCCCCTTTAAGGTGGTTAGTGTATCCCCATACGGAGCTGTAGAGTTAGAATCTACTGATGGATCTCGGACATTCAGAGTAAATGGCCAACGCATCAAACACTACTTGGGTGTTGATGGTGAGAAGAAGATGATAGAGCAGCTGGCTCTACAAGATGGATCCTGCTCGTCAAAAGGGTGAAATTGGAGAAATCCATCCCGTTGTGCAGCGACGTTAAATCAAGCGCTGCATGGGAGGCAACCCATGGGTGGTAACACCGTCTTTGAATTTTAAATTTTCTTTGTGTATTTATTTCCTTAACATCTGACAAGTGCAGGGGACCTAAACAGTGATGATCGTTGATGGATGCACCAATGGACAAAAATGCAGAAGAATGAGGGCAAAAATGCGGTAGGAATGCGACCGCATAACTAACTTGCGGACCGCAAACCTACCGCAAACTTAAACAGAGAACCCTCCAATTTGGCAGCTAAAATGCGTCCATTCTGCGGTCCCCATATTCATTATGCGACCGCACAATGGATCGCAAACAGGTATCTGCGAAGGCTGTGCTTTACATCAACATGCGACCATTATGCAGACCGCAAATCATATCTGCGATCGCATAATGGTTCGCATAATTGACATCTCAACTCCCAGGTATGTTCCTAAAAACCCTACACGTCAGAACACAAACAAAAACAAAAAAATTTATAACAAGAAGAAAAAGGCAAAAAGAACCAAAAAGAAAAGAAAAACAAAGCACAAAACACAATCGAATCGGATCATCAACAGGCATCATCTTTCTCAAACATCTGGTATGTCCGTTTTCTTCCCCCTCTCTATTGTTTAAATTTTTTGGGAAATGGTTGTGGGCGTAATAGCATGAATGGGGTAGTGTTGAATTAGACCTTGGGAACGAATTGGTAGAGGATTTAGGAACTCTGGGTTGCCTGAGATATAGGTTGAACAAGTGAACTAATTGTGTTTAGTCGCTCAATTTTGTGGTCCGCATGTTTACATTGCGAACCGCATTTTTTGTCGCAGACCTAGCCCTAGGTCAGACGAAGATGACAGCTTATGCGGTCATTATGCGGTCTCATTATCACTTTGCGATCCGCTAAGTGACCGCATACCTGTTACCTATTTGGCCTCCTTACGCAGTGAAATGTGCGATTGAGTTTGCGGCCGCATAATTGATTTGCGATCCGCAAACTCAACGCAAAGTTAAATAGAGAACTGGAAAAATTTGCACTTTGCAAGAAGCCATTCTGCGATGACTATGCGGTCCGCATAACCATTATGCGATCGCATATTGCATCGCAGAATGGAATGGCTTTCCTCTGAAAAATTGTGCGACCGCTCTGCGGACCGCATACCTGTTTTGCGACCGCAGAATTGCGTCGCATTCTTGCTCAGTTAAATTTTTTCCATTCCCTTCCATCTTGGCTATGCTAACAACACTCCTTTTTGCAGACATGACGCAAAAACGACTTGCAAACAAACCCCGTGCTTCTAAAGACAAAGAGTGGAAGAAACACGAACGGGAAATGATCAATCTGAGGAAGTCAACACCCAGCCTCCAGTGGACATTTATGCTGACGCAAGGAGAAAGCAAGCTGCGGAGGGACTCTCCTATCATCTTCGCTGGGGTATTGAGGGGTCAAGGGATAGATATAAAGCCGGGCTCGAACGGAGAAAGCTCTTTCCTGATAAACAATTGAGCCTAAATGGGCTTAAAGAAAAATATCCCCACATCCTGACCAACATCAAAAGGAGGAAATGGATGAGATTCACTGACCCTCCGGCCAAATACAACGAAGCCATTGTTCGAGAATTCTATCCTAACTATGGAGCCTCCAGAACCAAACAGGATAAAAGGCAAAGAATGTACCTCGACAAGGTGGAAGTTCGAGGGATCTCAGTGAAGTGCAGTGCTAAAGCCATAAACAAATTGTTGATCCCAGACTGGGACGGGGACATCTCCAAAGCTGAATATAAAGCCAAATTTGCGAACAGAGAGAATGAAAGGACCTGGATTGCTTCCGTCATCGCAATTGGAACCCCTTCAAGGGTACAACCGGGGAAAAAGATCTATAAGGAGAGCTTCTCAAGGGAAGGGAGATTCTGGCTTGCATTTCTCGCATCCAGATTGATCCCAATGCAGCATGAGACAGACATAGCCATTGAGAAGGCCCTCCTGATTGCTTGTATCATGCAGGGCGTCAAATTGAATGTGGGGGAAATAATTTTTCAAGAAATGGGGAGAAGGGCAATGCAAGAGGCCACGTCTCTTCCGTTCCCGTCATTGATCACTGCCTTGTGCCAAGAGGTCCTTGTTCCTATTGACCTCCGGGATGCTATGGGTCAGGAGCAAGGTATTATAGACATCACCCGCCTAGCTGATGCAGTGATACCTCCCCCACTAGTTGTTGAAGAAGACCTCCTCTCCTCCCAGCCTCATATTGTTCATGATGAAGCGGCACAGTCATCCACCCCATCCACCGCTGCTCAAACTACCACTGCTCAAACTACCACTGCTACTGCTCAGCCCCATCCAACCACTCCAGTAGTCTCGCAGCTTGGTCTTTTAGCCAAGCATGCAAACTCAAAAGTTGACCAGCTTGTGAAGACATTACCTAATTTAATCAAACAACCTCTCACTCCCATGCAGTCTGCCATAGCAGAAATTCAGCAAAAACAGATAGCATATGCTGAGTGACTGCAAGGGCTTGAGTTGAGGGTGGAGAAGTTAGAAAGGGGAGCAATACCTAGGCTGAGCGATCTCAAGACAGAAGTGGCATCGATGAAGGTCGAATTTCAAAAAATGCAAAACCTGGACTTCAACGTTTCATCCTTCTTTCCGGGAGCAGGTGATAAGAATGCCGATGACGTGCCTGATTTAGGCCTTGATTTTGCCAACTTAATGGACGACCTTGTCGCTCCTACTCCCGGAGGCTCACAGGCACCAGCTCATCCCACCCGTATTGATATTGCCTCTGATGAGGAAGCTGAGGGAGGTAGTGGCAGTGATGACGATGAGGATGACTCGGGATTCTCCGGTGATGATACTCCGCAGCCTATAGACAAGGGGAAGGCAGCAGCTCCAGCGTCACCTCGTGAGGATGATGCTGTGGAAGAGGATGAGCGCGCTCAGCTTGAGGTGGCGTTGCAGAGATCATTGATTGACCAAGGAGGTACCACAACTCATACATCAGCTGAGGCATCTGGCAGCTCTCAGATGCCGGTTGTGGTCATAGCAGCCCCACCATCAGCTCCAGTACCAACATTGCCTCCTACACTAGAGCTTCCACCGGCAGCAGAGGTTGCACAATCTACTGTGCCTATGCCCGACACACAGATGGGTGATCACCCGTGCATACAGCCAGCTGCCGGCTCCCATAGCACTTAGTGTTCCTCAGGGAGTCTCTCCTCACATTTTGTTCTTTTATTAACTGCATTGGGGACAATGCATAGTTCTCAGTTGGGGGTGGGGGTACTTTTGGTGTTTTAATTTGAGATTGCCATTTTTTGTGCTTTTGTGTAGTAAACTTGTACAACATTGAGCCTAAAGCAGTATATATACAATGTTTTGATTTGTCAAATATCTGTTTATGCGTAGTTAGCTAATAAATTCCTCTTGGTTTTTCTTTATCTGATTCTTTTCCAGGAGTGTAATAGTAGAATCAGAACCTCGTGTATAAATCAATGTGACCAGCTTAGTGAAATTGTTCTGTTCCAATCATGCATCCTTGTACATAGCACATATCCTCCTATAGTCATTTCTCTCGACTCGTCCTAATGATAGATAGATTGACGACTGTCTTAAGGGAGTTTGTCTCTAGGACCAATATTGTGAATTTAAGGCTCACTTTGTAACTCTAGCGACCCATAAAAGCTTGAAATTGCAAAGTAGTTGCTCGAAAGTGCTAAACAATGTGAATTAAGCAGTTCAAGTACAAGGTGTGTAAGAGCTAATTGTATACATCTCTTGTGTCCACTTCTGTCATCTAGAACTTGCCTAGTTGGTTTTTCAACACTAATGACGTTATGCCCAGTTGGAGGAATGATCTTAGGCATTCGTTGTTTTAATTTTAAAATCTCTTTAGCCTTTCAAGCCTACCGTTGCATAAGTAATGTCACTAGTACCCAGTTTGAGCCTTTAAACATTCTTTGGCCAACTCACTACAAACCTTTCCCTTCTTTAATAATTCCCTCTCTTGAACCCGTCCCTCTTTGAACACTGAGAATGAAGCTAAAAGCATAAGTTGGGGGTGGTATCAAAATGGAAATTGGGAAGGTTGTACATTGAGTATCCACATGCCTTAAAGTAATTTTATTAAAGTATTCAAGCTCCGTATATAAAAAAAAATGAGAAGTTAGTCTTTACATATACGTGTAAATATGTACATTATGGAGTTTTGAATAAAAATTGGAAGAGGTATGTCAAATGGTTCTATATTGGAAACTAGACACCAATGAGGCTATGTGAGTTAAAGAGAGTCAAAATGCAAAAGAATGAAACTTGTGAGTAGTGTTCAAGGAGGATGAAGTCATATGTACCCAAATGCTTACCTAACCTTCCCTAAACCTACTTTACAAGCCTAAAAAGTCCTTATGGGACCTCCAACCGATCATTCTTGAAGAAGTGGCGAATTAAAATAAGGGCAAGCCTATGGTATGACATGTAGTGGCACTTGAAGTTCTTTCTGAGAGTGAGTGATCTTTTTAACTTGTCCTCGTGAGCATTGTAAATATGGTAAGTATAGGACATCGTTTCTGGTGAGAGTATTTGAACTGCAGAATTCACTTAAGTTGAGCCTTTAGAGTCTAATACAAATGCAATCAGCTGAGGGTAACATTTAGTCACAATGTGAGGCTTAAAGCTTGCATAATTGGTCTTTCTTAACATTTTTGCTCTTAGTCAAGGAGGAGTGGAGCGATTGTTCTGATACATGCTTGAAAAACTGAACATTAGCACAAATCTTGTGTCATTATTGGGTTAATTGTTGGAAAAAAGTGTGACGTAGGTGTGTTCTGCTTGCTTGAGGACAAGCAAGAGTTTAAGTTGGGGGTGTTGATGTGCCGGAGAGATTCGGCACATTTACATACTAATTGCTCTTATATTATCTTGTTTCACTGCAAAATGTAGTCCATACTTATGTGATTTTGTGGTTTTACAGATAAAGAGGAAGAAAAGACCAAGTACTCAAAATTAGAAGCAAAAAGATACGAATGAGGGCAAGTTCGGCAAAAGAACAGTTCTGCGATCCACTCTGCGGTCGCACAGTGGATATGTTGACCGCATAATGTGTCTCCAAATCACATAACTAAACAGAGAGTTGAGCTGCAATGCACGACAGGAATGCGACGCAATTTGCGATCGCACATTAAATATGCGATCCGCATTCCTGCCGCATAATGAACAGAGAAGAAACCAAAGATGCAAGTTTGTGGTGCTGTCTGCGGTCGCATTTTCAACATGCGGACCACATATTTGTAATGCGGCCAACGTATAATAAAGCTAGGGTTCCTATATGCGACGCCGCCTCTCAAGATGCGGACCGCAGACCTGTTATGCGACAGATCTGCGGTCGCATACGTGACTTGGAAGGGTAAATTTGTCCGCTTTTTGTCAGATCTTGGTCCCTCTATAAATAGCTTTTCAGAGCTTTGTGTAAGATTATCTGACACAGACGTTAGACTAAATTCCAAACTTTATTGCTGATCTTTTTTGGAAGCTTTTGATTGAAGAATCTTTCACTTTGTAAGCATCTATGACATTTATTACATCTTGTATTTTATATTTTAGCATGTGTGGCTAAGTTTAAATACTAAGGTTGTGAACACTAAATGGGTGTTATGTAAATGGGTGTTTAATATTGAATATATGCATAATGGTTGGTTGATATTTCTTCACTTCTCATTCTTCATTTATTATTGGTGGTTGCAAACACTAATTAATGCCATTAAAGTCTTACCTTGCTTGGGAAAGTGGGTTAGATCTTGGAAGAAGTAAAGAACAAAAACTCGAAGCCTTACACTTCGTTTAATAGAAACGCTTAGGGATAAGTGGGTTTTATTTGACAATTATTGATTACTACATCTTATGACTCTAAGACTTTTGGGAAAAAGAAATAGAGGAAATACTACTCAACTATTGGGAAATATTGGGTAGTTGTTTAGAGATCAATTTGCATATCAAGAATCAACCATTAGTAATATACCATATTAACACCTATAGCATTACACTACATTTATGGGAACACAACCTTGGTCTAATCAATTATCTACATTATTGGCATAAAGCATTTTCATTAGTTAAATACTCTAAATCAACTTTCACTTATACTACCAATCTTATACCCATATCTATGTTACTTCTAACGGAATAGATTCAAGATTTTAGTCGGGAAATACACTAATTCAAGTAATCCATTAACGCCTATTCCCTGTGGGATTCGACCCCAACCTAGTTGGGTTATTATATTTGACACCAACCGCCTTACACTAATTGTAAAAGTGTAATTTGAGCGTATCACGCGCTAGCCCCTTGTCTTGTATAGGGTGGAAAAACTGTGCACCCCTAAACTACAAGATTTCTTTGAAGCCCCTACAACATGGGATATTTGAAGAATCCCCTTTCTACAAACCTTTCTATAATATAAGAGAAGCTCTTCGAGCTTTCTTCGCATGCTCAAGCGCATCCCCTTTCTATTAGTAAGGTTGTCAAATTTCCTTTAGTTCCTTTATGACTATGATATAAATAATAGGGGTAAGGGGGCGCTAACAAGCAAGAAAATGGTTGCGCTAAGGCGCAACTTCGTACAGCTGCTATGCCCTTGCTTCTTGCCTTATCTTTTACTAAGAAACTAATCTAAATAGAAGCCCTTATTTCTCAAAGTCAACTTTCTCCATTCTTGCTATAGTGAAATAAGGGGCGCTAACGCGACCTTCCTTCCGCTGGCTTTGCCCTATCTATTCATCTATTTTCTCAAATGGATATTTAGGGATCTCTCTTGTTCGTAGATCTTGAAACCAGATCAATATCCATTTATCAATAGATCTATTTATAGATAGAAATATATAGATCTCTATATGGATCTATCTCCATATCTAAATATGGAAGAACCGACACAACAAGGGCGTAACCAACGGAAGGTTCTCACCCTGTCCCTGACATTGTTCTTCGACGATGTCTCGGAGAAACCATTCTCTTTCTTTCTTCAATCGTTCCGATCAGGACAAGTGGTTCGTTTCATCCTCCTATCTACGCAATTCTTTGTCTTCGTTCGTGATCATGTTGGGCGAAAGGTAGTTGTAGAGGAGCGGCTGTGAAACGGCGATTCCCCACTTTCCATTGAAGTAGGGAGGGACTCCTTCCCCACCATTCCGGCCTATTATTGATAGGGATTTTACCGATGATGATGATAGCTTGCTTACCAAGCCGTCCACTTGAGAAGCTAGTCGCCAAGAAAGAAGCGAGGAGGAAGTAAAGCTGTCTACAAAGCTTTGCTTCTCCCCCTGTAGTCATAATACTCGGCTTGTCGCTACTTTGATTCAAAAGGTAACCGACGGTTCCCGACTTTCTCCGCTTTCCGCAATCGTAACCACTTGTTATTCCAATTACTTCATCCATAAACATTTTTTTTTATTTCAAAATAGTGATACACTCCAAAAAAGTAAAGGAGAAGCTTCCATTCTAGAAGCTACCGCTTCCCGCCTCCCTTGGGGTGAGAAGTTCCCTTCCCTTTTCTAAAATGCCTGAGTGGTCTACTCAGCAAACTACAAAGTGGACTATAGTTTGGCTGACTCTCTTCTTCCCATTCGGGTTGGGTTGACCCAGAAGTACTATAAGAAGGTATGGAACCACTGAAGAGTCGTCTGCAGTTCACACTTGGGCAAAGACGACTGACTGTGGAAGTGGAACACGAACCTATTTCCGCTATTCCGGGTTCTTATTGAGCGTAGCGAAATCAAGGTTGATGATAAAGTTGATAACGTCAAATTCCACTGCTAAAAAGCAATAGACACGATCGTACGCAATATATTTACCCAACTATTAGTCGGGGTCGAATCCCACAGAGAACAATATGTATGCGATTAGGAATGCAAGAAAATTATTGCTAGTCACGCTAAGCCAAACACTTAAGATTTTGGGTTGAAAAGATTTCTATATCTAAATGCGGAAATGTAGACTAAGCTATAAAGTAAATAAAATGATCAATGGCTACAAGTATGAATGCATCGGGAATTACACTCAAGTAATGATCCAATGTTTTTCACGATTGTAAAAATATGAGCGAGTTTATATTAATTAGCCACGGGTAATAATTCTTAATTAGCTTCTTTCGACGACTAACAAGACCTCCTAATTGAATTATCCTTAATCACAATTAGAAGATTAAGCGCACCCGATAGGCTACAAGTAGTTCAATCCTATCCCTACGTCGAATCTATAAAGTGAGGGTTAACGCCTGAAGTTCTTGTTAATTAATCTTTCCCAACTCCGAATTATCTTTCCCAAAATTAATTCAAAGTAAATGGGCGAGTCCAAGAGTTAGCTATTCTCTTTGGAAACATTAAAGAACAAGAATTAAAGTAACAATAACTCACTTCATAAATATATAAAAATCATTTAATACATAAGCACAACAAGGTATTTAATCCACACTTTAAATATGAATATTCCCATAAACAAGATTCAAGTGTTGGAAATAAATACTACACACATATATATACAATACAAAGCAAGGAAATGAAGAAAAAAACTTAAATGGGTAAGAAATCCTTAGCCACAAGCTTTAATCTTCAAGACCCAAGTGTGTGTGCAAAACCCTAGCCTTCAAACTTGTTCTCTCTAAGCCAAAAATATGTCCAAGATGCCAAAGATAATAAAAATGAGAGAGACCTACAATGTCAGTTTGGATGAGTTTAAAAATGATTTGGGGTAAAAAATATGTGAAATGCCGAAATTGCCCAGAACTGGCCTAGATGCAACGCATCGCGATCGCGTGTTTTGTCTCGCGATCGTGTAGAGTAGTGGTCTAACCCTCCGCGATTGCGTGAACCATTACTGCGATCGCATGACTTCAAGTATGTGTCTTATGCGATCGCCTCGCTCCACTCCTGCGATCGCATAACTTCCCCGTATGTGTTTTCTGCTTCATGTATGTGTTTTCTGCGATCGCGTGATCCTCTCCTGCGATCGCGTAGTTTTAGGTGTCTTTCTTCTGCGATCGCGTGATAGCTTCAGCAATCGCAGAGTGTTGCTGCGTAGTCTTCTATGATCACGTGATGGTGTCCGCAATCGCGTAGAGTTCTCGCCCAGCTGTCATTTTTCCTTTAAATTCCAGTCAAAAACACCTAAATTCCATTCAACACAACTCATAGCATCATGTACCTGAAAATATCACAATAACCACTATAAGCAACCTCATTTCATACTTAAAAGGTACAAGAAGCTAAGCAAAAGAGGCTAAAATGAGTGGTAAAATCACCACTCATCAACACCCCCAACTTAAAGCTTTTTCTTGTCCTCAAGCAAATCAAAACTACAATTTTAATTAGGATTCACCATTTAAAATACAAGTGGCATTGCGATTATGAACATATCACATTATCCCCAACTTATCCCATTCAAATACCATACTTATGGATTTGATTGATACTAACAATTAGGCTCTAGTATGTATATTTTTTCTGAATAACTCCCCCCTAAGGAAAATCAACTTCAACAATGTGCAAGGGAGTTCCAAAACAATCAAGTGACAAAAATAAGCCTCAATGAGTGACTCAAAGGCACTAGTTCACTATAACAATTTCACCGGTCTTCTCTAATTCATGTGCCCTCACAAGAAAGAAAGTCCCAAAAAAGAACAATATATTTACGACACAACACAAGGGACAAATTTTTCGAAAACACTCGCTCTCACAAAGAAACTTCAAGTGTTACGACACATCATACCATAAGCTTGCCCTTATTTTAATTCATCGCTCATTCAAGAATGCTTAGTTGGAGGTCCTATAAGGACTTTTTAAGCTTGTAATGTAGGTTTAGGGAAGGTTGGATACGAATTTGGGTACATGTGACTTCATCCTCCTTGAACACTACTCACAAGTTTCATTCTTTTGTATTTTGATTCTCTTTAACTCACATAGCCTCATTGGCATCTAGTTCCCAATACAGAACCACCTTACATACCTCTCCCAATTTTATTCAAAGCTCCACAACATATATATTTCCACATATATATATAGACTAACTTTTGCTTTCATTTTTCTTTTGGAGCTTGAATACTTTAATAAACACTTTTGAGGCATGTGGTCATAGACTCAATGCATAAGCTTGCCAATATCTACTTTGACACCACCCTAACTTAGGCTTTTAGCCTTATTCTCAATGCTCAAGGAGGGGCGAGTTCAAAAGAGGGAATTAAAGGGAAAGGTTTGTAATGAGTTGGCCAAAGAAAGGTTTAAAGGCTCAAAAGGGGTACTAGTGATATTATTTATACAACGGTAGACTTGAAAGGATAAAGAGGTGTTTAAAATTAAAACAAAGAATGCCTAAGATCATTCCTCCAACCAAATATACTATCATTAGCATTGAAAAACCAACCGGGCAAGTTCTAGATGATGGATGTAAACACAAGATTTATTTCAACAATTGCTAACACACATGGCACATGAATTAATTAATACGGATCATTTCTATCAAACTAGTGAGCTAAGAGTCACTAAAAGAGCCAAAAACTTATCACAAGCATTGTTTTACACCATGCAACTTACTTGTTTTTAATACTTTAATACAAATTTTTGGAGGGGTATTCTTAATTCATAATTTACATACAAGAGGCTAATTTCATTAGTTCCAAATAATCCAAAAGCCTCATCCTAACAAAACAAGACTAATTCCCTTAAGAAGGTTGTCACACTATCTCTCATCGGGAAAAGTCACCCGGTTCGCTAAAGTGTTCGTTGTGAAAGAACCGTAGCATGAAGAAAACCCAAGGAAATTTTATTTAAGAAAAGGAAAATAACAACTAGTACAAAGGTAACAAAAATTAAAGAAACTACTAAAAAAAATAATCAACAAGAAAGATAGTACCTAACAATGATTTACTACTAACAAAATACATATCTACACAAGTTCAAGGCTACACAACTAATTCATGCTTCAATTTCTAAGAAAATATTGCAATGCCCAAGGACCACCCCCAAGTTAGAATATTGCAATGTCCCCAGTGAAATTATGCAATTCAAGCAAAAATAAAGGAGGTGCTCCCTGAATGGTGTCACTCTCTAGTGGAGGAACTGAGAGGCTCAAGCTCAAAGTCATCATCCTCTGTCTCATCAGGTCAAGAGACTTTGCGCAACGTGCTCATGATCTTGTTGAGGAACTTGCATTTCTTCCTCTCATGCTCTCTATGCTTCCGTTTCCTTCTTTCAATTTTTCCCAGCTTTGCTTTGATGCTCTGTTGCTCCTTTGCGAGGTCAGACAATGTGGGGAGCCTTTCTGAGCCAGCTGGGCTTGCAGAGGTGCTCTCTCCGGATGGTCCAGACGGAACACCAACTACAAGTTGTCATACCTGAGTGTCCATACCATAAACCTGTCGAGAGATGTAGCTGAGAGTAAGAGGTCCCTCCTCAAGTGGAATGATGGCTGTGGAAGTACTGTAGGCATCTTCATTAATCTCTGTTTCTATGAACCGGCCAAAACTGGGAGATGCTACATCAATTCGTCTCTTCTTTGGTGGCGCTCCTACTCTTGACCTTAGTAGGGGATGGATAAGCTTTTCTGGTGGCTTTTCATTTTCAGTAGGTTTGGGTTGTACCCCAGCCTCATAGCATTTGTGGGTGATCAATGATGGAAAGAACAAGATCTTGGTCCGCTTTGCCACCACCTCAGCTATTTCATCAACAACGAGTTTCCCTACATTTACCTGCATGCCCTCCAGAAGTGCACAAATCACCCTTGCCTTCTCCGGTGTTACCTCTGTTTCATTCTTTGAAGGCATGACACGAGCACAAATTATGGATAGCCAAGTCTTGGCCTCCGTAGTGAATTCCGAAGACTCGATCCTGGTGTGATTCTTGATCCATTTAGGCACCTGCCCACCATGCAAGTGAGTGACGAACCATTGGCTACCCAACTCTTTGGCTCTCTCCTGGTACACCTGATTATCCACAATGGCAAGATTGTAATGGGCGTTTATCCACTCCGGACTGAAGCATACTCCGCACCCTCGGACAGTGGCCACAAACTCATTATTGAACTCTGTCTCAACAGCATTTGCATAGAATTCTCGGACAACCTCATAGTTGGCTGGCCTGGGCTCTTCGGCGAAGCAAATACAGCCACTAGCAAGCAACCCGCCATGGAATTCAGGCCATCGATCCTCCAGGTCGACCAATTGTATGCCTATTTCCCTTATCATGCTTTTGGAAAGCTGTTTGTCATAGCATTCATAGCACATGCATGAGGAAAATGTGGCAGCATCATAATACTCCTCAGCTGCCACTTGTTCGACATATTGTTGCACATTTTCATTAGTCGCCGAATACATATTTTAGCTTAAAATACCTACACACAAAGTTTTTCATGTCAAACAAACATATAGTGACTTTCAGCATTACATTTAGAAGTAATTGTGCCAAAGAAATAGGTTAGAAAGCTTTCGGGGCAGAATATGCGAAGCTACTGGTTTGTGCACTAGGCAGTTGTGAATCGCGATCGCAGACATAGTCACGCGATCGCGGAGAGGAAAGCCAGTTCAACTCATGCGATCACAAACAATATCACGCGATCGCGGAGAGTAAAGTGCTGGGAACCTATCGCGATCACAAAGGCATTCACGCGATCGCGATGAGAAAGTTTTTGAACAGCCCGAATTAGACCTACGCGATCGCGGAATTTGTCATCGCGATCGCGATAGTCTTCTTCCTCGCCTAGAACCAGTGTCTTTGGGGCATTTATTTTAACAACTGATGTTCTTGATTATTAAGAGTCATTTTACACCAGCAAAGCATGCGTGTTTTCCCCAGAATTGTGCATACAAAAACTCTCTTTGTCTCAACCAATCACTCACAGCAAGCAAGCATGACAAGAGATTCAACAATGGCTTTTCATACCACAACCAATTTTAAACCACAACTTTTGAAAAATATGGCAGCAAACACCCTAACTTACCATTAAAATACAGTTAAACAAGCTTTAGGGGTGGGGGAGTAACATACATGTGAGAGCAATGCAAGATATATGCGATTGAAGTCAAACCAATTTGATTTCTTAGTGAGCTTTTCGGAGGAAAAATGGGAGCAGGGGGTCTGTTCTTTTGTTTTAATGAGATTGGGCACACTTTTGCAATTCCAGTGCATTTCACATCTGAGACCGCGACAATGCTACGCGATCGCGTGGCTTTTACTACAATCGCAGTCCACAAAATAACCCAGTCATGTGATCGCGTCCCTGTTTTTGTGATCGCGTAGGGTTGGCCAAGAGCTTACCTCACGCGATCGCGTGAGGTTTATCGCGATCGCGATTCATTGCTTTTTCTAGCAGATTTCTTCAGCTACTGGTTTATGCCTGCCCGGATACCCCGACCTGCTCAAATCAACTCTAAAAATTCTCAAACTTGGCAGATTTATCAAGAATAATATCCTAAGCAATTCTAAAAAAAGAGAATTTAAAAAATGATGAAAAATTTTGAAAAACCGATGGGTTGCCTCCCACCAAGCGCTGCATATAACGTCGTGGCACGATGCAAACAACATTACCACTTTTCTCGCCACTTGGATGATATGAATTGGGCCCCTAGCTTGGAATCAAGCTTGTGACCATGAGCGACGGGGGGTGGTAATTGGATGTTCGAGCCAATGCTTAAAATTTTCATTTTGCACTTCTTGGCTTTCAAGTGAGGAATGTCGTTTTGATTTCTTGCCTCCTCAAACTGTAAAATGTATGGTCAAAGTTGTTCCTCCTCGCATTCCTTCATTGATTCATGTGGTTCATCTCCCGTGTCACCGCACAATTCCAAGGTTGAAAAATGCTTGGAATGTGACTTTAAGCCTACACTTTGCAATTCTTCTATGTTGACATCCTCTTTTTCCCCCAGATTAGAGACAATAACAACCATATTAGCATTTACTACGGTTGACTCCAATTCCATATTTTTTGTGGCATCAACAACACTTATTGAGTTGGTTGGCGGATGTTCATCCATTTGTGAGTGCAACCCTTGGGGTGCAAAATCGTTTTGAAGACTAGTCTCCAAGAGATGTTCCAAGGCACTTTTCTCCTTGTTTCCTTCTTCAAGTAGACACTCAAACATGAGTTTGAACTCTCCACTTTGGCCATGTTCCACTTCTTCCGATTCCATTGCCCTTAATTCTTGCCAAAACAAGTAGAATCATCATAGTGGGGGTGTCACGCCCCAAATCGAGGAACATGACCGGCGCCTGACCGGGTTGCCCCAGTCAAGCGGACCTGGGTGCCTTTCATTCCCACGCGTTACCCCTGTGTTGATTGTTTCTCATTAACCAAATATATTACTAACCATAATTGATTTCACATTAAACAAATAAAACAATACGAGTGATTCATTAACAAGATTTCAATTTTTTTACAACGCCCGACATAACACCATATATATACATAAGACTGGAGTCCCACAGTTTACATGTCTACAGAGCCTCTAGGATACAAAAAGGGAAATACAATACTTGCCGGTAACAAGGCTCCGGCTATACCTTACAAAACCAAAATGAAATCTAAACCGAAGTGGCATGAACCACACAAGGCCCCGAGGAAGAAAGGGGCTCACCAAAAACGGGCAGTGGAGGATGAAAGATACTACTGCCGATGAGCTGAAGTGCCTGCTACTGATCCACCTACAATCATGACACGAATGTAGCGCCCCCGGCAAAAGGGACGTCAGTACACTTGAATTGTACCGGTATGTATGGACAAACTTTGTCCCAAGTAAACTCAAGCCATTAAATTACATCAACAATTAATTAAGCCAGAGCCAACCATGTTTCCACATTTTCCTCATTTCAAATAATGCTCACACAAAGCACTTTCTACAATCAACCAATTTAACAATAACCAATCAATCACGTAAAGCACAAGTAGTCAAACAAAGGGGCAATCAGTGCCCCACAGGTTGCAAACTCTCCTGCCGTCTCCTTTCACAATTTCACATTATTGATTTATGTATCAATTTTCAATAGCGATTTCGATCGCTTTCCATCCTTATTGCCCCTGACCACCCTTATTACCTCGGCCACCCTTATCACCCCATCCCACACCTTATTTCACCACGTTGCGGCGCGCAACACGACCCCGCCTTACAGTTTGAAAACACAACAATTTCAAACAGCAGATAAGGTACTACACACTATTTCAACAAGTTCAAATAGGCAACTTACACATTGGTTCATGTTCTCAATTTCTTCTCAATTCAATATCACAACCATGTTACAAGTATTCCAAAATCGAAAATGCCCACATAATCATGTTCAACAATTCACCACAATTAAGGTGTCTCAAATTCCTTCCACAATAAGCCAAATATGCCATCACAATGGTTGTTCCCAATTCTTTACCAACCTCGATTACCTTTTTATCTTTCAATTCATATTCCATACCATACATAGTTCAACATCAATCAAATGCTCAACAAGGAAATCAAAGGATTACATAAAATTTCTCAATTTGACACATGCCAAGACAATTCGCACACATTTGGGCGATTTTACAAGAATCAAAATTAGCCATACATACCTGGTGATGATTTTTCCTCCTACTTTATGCTTACCCAAGATATCCTACTCTTGCCAACCTTGTTCTTGAAGACTTTTACTTCTACTCACTTCTTTTTTTACTAGAAATCAAGTTCAATAATCATGCATGAGTGTAAAAATTCTACTTTTAAAAGCTATTATATGAAAACCTCTCTTTACCCAATTAAAACTGAAAATCAAGAAAATTGTTAGGGTTTTTACCTTGAAAAGATTGGGGAAGTTGAATCCTTGCCCTAGGATCCCTTGGAATTAAGTGGTTGAAACAATCCTTGAAGATGAAGAACTTCTCTCTCTAAAAACCCTCTCTTCTCTCTCTAATTTTTGGTAAGATAATATGATAAAATGAAGAAGAAGTGTGTTATATTAAAGAAGAGATCGGGTCAAAATGTTACAAAATCTGGGTCGGGGTCGAATATGCGGTCACTATGCGACCGCAGAATCCACATGCGGTCCGCAAAGTGACCGCAGAATGGCCTCAAAGTTGAGCAGTTTCTGTTAAGGAATGCGGTCACTATGCGGACCGCATGTCTGATCTGCGGTCGCAAAATGTACCGCAGATTTGACATGCGATCGCATATCGACCGCACATTTGACAGATTTTTGGGAAACTCTCTGGAACGATTTGCGGTCAGAATGCGGTCCGCATGTTAGGTTTGCGGTCGCATTCTTGACCGCATATTTGACATTTTTCTGGAAAAATTATTTCGGACCATGACACCACATCTACTAGGTTTTATGCACAAAAATTTTACGGGGCCTTACATCCTCCCCCTTAAGATCATTCGTCCTCGAATGAGGATTTTGAAATAAATGAGTTTTGAAAGACATGATATGCAAGCTATCAAAATTTTGACTAACTCTTATATTTTAGAAAAATTTCGCCAGGGTTTCCTTTGTATTATGGACATATCCACCTGTCAGAGGGCCCCCGAAACATATTACCAAACAACAATACACAAATACAACACCTTTCACAACTGGTATACACTTTCTTATCTCAACGAATGCACATATTCTATCACATTGTTACAATTGCACATAACTAGTCACTTCAATGAATTTTTCACCTTATTTAACCATTTTAACACACCATGTACACTTAACAAACCATTACCAATCTACACTTACTATTAGTTGTTTATTAAACACGTAAATCTTTATAAGGCTTTCATTTATCAAGAACGGTTCAAGTGACCCAAGGTAACAACACATTTAACTCATTACAAATAAAGGAGACTTTACTAATACTAAGAGGGAAACAACTTAGGCAAGATGACAAGTTACTAGGAGTAGGAGGGTCACCTAATTTCTTCTAGGCTTGATCGAACAAATGGGGGTACTTTTCCTTCATCTCTTTTTCTGCTTCCCATGTGGCCTCCTCAACTTGTTGACTTCGCCACAATACTTTAACAGAGGCAACTTCCTTATTTCTCAACTTACGGACTTGCCTATCAAGAATGGCAACCGGAACTTCTTCATATGACAAATCTTCATTAACCTCTATAGCTTCGACTGGCATGATGGTGGATGGATCTCCAATCACTTTCTTCAACATGGACACATGGAATACCGGATGCACTGATGACATCTCAGGAGGCAACTCTAGCCTATAAGCAACTTGACCAACCCTTTGAATGATCCGATATGGCCCGACATACCTAGGGCTCAATTTCCCTTTCTTTCCGAACCGCATGACTCCCTTCATAGGAGATACCCTCAAGAACACCCAATCGTCGACTTGAAACTCCAAATCCCTTCGACGAACGTCTGCATAGGACTTTTGACGACTCTGTGCTGTTTTCATTCTCTCCTGAATAACCTTGACCTTTTCCATAGCTTCGTACACCATGTCTGGCCCTAGCAATTCCGCTTCACCTACCTCAAACCACCCGATTGGCGATCTACATCTTCTCCCGTATAATGCTTCAAACGGGGCCATTTGAATGCTAGCATGATAGCTGTTATTGTAAGCAAATTCTATCGGTGGCAAGTGTTCATCCCAATTACCTTTAAAATCTAAGACACAAGCCCGCAACATATCTTCAAGCGTCCGAATGGTCCGCTCGGCCTGTCCATCGGTCTGTGGATGGAAAGCTGTGCTGAGATTCACCTGAGTTCCCAAACCTTGCTGAAACTTCTTCCAAAAGTTAGCGGTGAACTGAGCCCCGCGATCTGAGATGATAGAAAGTGGAGTGCCATGAAGTCTTACTATCTCTTTGATGTACAATCTTGCATATTGTTCCGCAGTATCAGTGGACTTGACAGGCAGGAAGTGAGCTGATTTGGTGAGTCGATCTACTATCACCCATACTGAATCGAACTTACGCTGAGTGCGAGGTAACCCCACCACGAAATCCATATTGATCATCTCCCATTTCCACCTTGGTATTTCTATAAGCTGAGTTAATCCACCAGGCCGTTGATGCTCGGCCTTCACTTGTTGACAGTTCGGACATTTAGCTACAAAGCCCGCCACATCCCTTTTCATACCGTTCCACCAATAAATCTCCTTGAGATCGTGATACATTTTCGTTGAACCAGGGTGCACAGAATACCTGGAAGTATGAGCCTCTGCCATCACTCTTTCCCGAAGCTCGTCCACATCCGGAACACATAGCCTATCTTGACACCGCAATACACCATCTTCGCTGCTGAGTACAAATGCTGAGGTCTTGTCATTCAGGACCTGCTTCCTTCACCCGAATCAATGCTGGATCCATGAACTGTTTTTCCTTGATTTCCGCGACCAATGATGATTCTGCTCCATTATGCACCAAGATATCCCCCTCGTCCGACGCCGAAATACGAACCCCCAAGCTGGCTAATTGGTAGACCTCTCGAGCCAGGGGTCTCTGATCCACACCCAAATGAGCCAAACTACCCATGGATTTTCGACTAAGAGCGTCGGCTACCACATTTGCCTTCCCTGGATGGTACAATATGTCCATATCATAGTCCTCGAGTAATTCTAACCACCGCCGCTGTCTCAGATTTAGCTCCTTCTGCTTGAACAAATACTGGAGGCTCTTGTGGTCTGAAAACACATCTACATAAACTCCATAAAGATAGTGCCGCCATATTTTCAAGGCAAACACAACAGCTGCAAGTTCCAAATCATGCGTCGGATAATTCTTCTCATGGTTCTTGAGTTGTCTGGAAGCATAAGCTATAACCTTTCCGTGCTGCATCAATACACATCCCAAACCGACTCTGGAGGCATCACAATAGACTACAAATCCCTCTGTGCCTTCTGGCAAGGCCAATACCGGTGCCGAGGTCAATCTTGACTTCAATTCTTGGAAACTTTTCTCACATGCTTCGGACCACTGGAACTTAACTGCTTTCTGCGTCAGTTTTGTCAATGGGGAAGCGGGGGTTGAGAATCCCTCTACAAACCTCCGATAGTACCTGCCAGACCCAAAAAGCTACGAATCTCTGTTGGGGTCGTGGGTCTAGGCCAATCTTTCACTGCCGCAATCGTCTGAGGATCCACCATAATTCCCTCACTGGAAATAACATGCCCTAGAAAAGCCACGGACTCCAACCAAAACTCACATTTTGAGAACTTGGCATACAATTGATGCTGAAGAAGGGTCTGCAATGCTGCTCTGAGGTGAACGGCATGATCTTCCCCGCTCCGAGAGTAGATGAGAATATCGTCAATGAATACAATCACAAAGGAATCTAGGAATGGCTTGAAAACCCGATTCATAAGGTCCATGAAAGCTGCTAGGGCGTTGGTTAGCCCAAAAGACATAACCAAAAACTCAAAGTGACCATAACGAGTTCTGAAGGCGGTTTTAGGAATATCCTGCTCCCTGATTTTCAACTGGTGGTACCCAGACCGTAAATCAATCTTTGAGAAGAACCTCGCTCCCCGCAATTGGTCAAACAGATCATCCACTCGAGGCAATGGATATTTATTCTTAATGGTGATTTTGTTGAGCTGCCGATAATCAATACACATTCGAAGTGACCCATCCTTCTTTCTGACAAAGAGAACCGGAGCACCCCATGGCGACACACTCGGTCGTATGAACCCTTTCTCTAATAAATCCCTCAGCTGCTCCTTTAACTCCCTTAACTCTGCTGGCGCCATTCTGTATGGTGGAATGGATATTGGCTGAGTATCCGGCATTACATCGATCCCGAAATCAATCTCCCTATCCGGCGGGATGCCTGGAAGCTCATCTGGAAACACTTCAGGAAATTCATTCACAATTGGCACGGACTCGAGGATAGGCACATCTGAGGTGGTGTCCGTTACCCGAACCAAGTGATAGATACACCCCTTCTTAATCATCTTCGAAGCCTTAAGGTAGGAAATAAACCTACCCCTTGGCACTACACCATTTCCTCTCCATTCAATGACTGGCTCGTTAGGGAACTCGAGCCTCATAACTCTCGTTCGACAATCAAGTTTGGCAAAGCACGAATAGAGCCAATCCATCCCCATAATTACATCAAAATCTACCATCCCAAGCTCAATAAGATCGGCTGTGGTATCACGACCACCCACCGTAACAACACAATTCCTATAGACTCGTGAGGCTGTAATAGAATCACCAATAGGAGTCGACACAGAGAACGGCTCATGAAGCTGTTCGGGTTCTATCCCAAAACTTGAAGCAATGAATGGTGTAACATAAGACAAGGAGGACCCTGGATCAATAAGGGCATAGCAATCAATAGTTTGAACAGACAGGATACCTGTAACAACATCTGGAGAAGCCTCGGCATTCTGGCGGTCACTCAATGCATAGAATCGGCTAGGTCCACCCCTACCCCGAGCTCCACCCCTAGCTGCACCACGCCCTGCTGCTGCTGGAGTACGCGCTGATGATGTAGCAGCTGAAGAACCGGATGACTGAGCAGATCCCCTACCTATACCCTGACGGGGTGCACGGCAGTCCCGCTGAATGTGACCTCTCACCCCGCACCCGAAGCACACTGGAAGGTCAAGGTAGCAAGTTTCTGTATGAAATCTCCCACACTCGGGGCATGTAGGTCTCCCCTGCTGCTGGGATCTCACCCCAGGATGACCAGACTGACGAGACCTCCTGCTGTCCGAACCAGGTCTCGAGTAACTGCCCTGCTGATGACTGTGCACGGATGGCGGTGCACTCGCGGAGGACCGAGCATATGACTGGGATGGCCCTGATGACCCCTTCCCTGGAAGTGATCTCCCTGAACGACCCATTGACCGGGCCCTGTTGCTACTTTCTCTTTCTGCACGAATCTTCAATTTCCTGGCCTCTGTGGCCCGAGCAAACCCCACAATCCTCCCATAGTTCATGTCTGAGTGCAAAGCTGCTGTGGCGGCCTCATTCACTACCGAAGGGCTAAGGCCCTGAACAAACCGTCGAACCCGGGCATCCATGGTCGACACTAAATGAGGAGCGTACTTGGACAACCTTACGAACTCCATGTGATACTCCCAAACACTCATACCGCCCTGTTTGAGAACCTCGAACTCAGTGGCACGGGCTGCCATTGCCTCAGCAGGTAAGAAGTGGTCCATAAATGCATCCACGAACTCATCCCATCCGGCCGGAGGGCTCCCTTCCTCACGGGAATCCTCCCACATTTCGAACCATGAACGTGCCGCTCCCTTCAGCCTGTAAGAGGCCAACTCTACCCCTCTATATCTGTAGCCTTCATTACTCTGAGGGTCTTGTATATCTCATCAAGGAATTCCTGTGGGTCAGCCTCTGGATCGGTGCCTGAAAATTCTGGAGGGGCCAATCGCAAGAACTGGTGGACTCTGGAGCCAAAGGAATCTCCCTGTCCGCTGGAGGATGCAGGGGCATCATGGGATCTCTGGGCCTGTGCGGCCACTAGCTGTGTTAACATATGGATGGCTCCCCTAAGTTCTTCATTAGAGATACCAGAGCCCGAAGCGGGAACTGTATCTGAGTCAGGAACACTGGCAGGAGGAATGGTGGCATCCTCTGCCGCAGCTGGAATAGGGACACTTGGGTTTTGAACAGATGGGCCAGGCAAATTCGGGACTGGTGGGTCATTCTCTCCCACGGTATCGGGTACATGATTAACAGCTGCACTTGGGCCGGTATTGGCCCTAAGACCGAGTCTAGCCTTCTTCTTAGGTGCCATATTCTGAAAATTTGGGAACAAGGCACGAATTAGACACGGATATTTCCACATTGCACTTTACCGCACGACATAGATTAACAAAGAAATAGGTAAATTCCTAAATGCCCGTGTAGCCCCCTACTTATATGATGTGGTCGACAACACACCTATAAGAAGGGCACTACTAGACACGGCTCCGAGACATCCTAGGACACTTTAAAACCCTTAAGCTCTGATACCAAGTTTGTCACGCCCCAAATCGAGGAACATGACCGGCGCCTGACCGGGTTGCCCCAGTCAAGCGGACCTGGGTGCCTTTCATTCCCACGCGTTACCCCTGTGTTGACTGTTTCTCATTAACCAAATATATTACTAACCATAATTGATTTCACATTAAACAAATAAAACAATACGAGTGATTCATTAACAAGATTTCAATTTTTACAACGCCCGACATAACACCATATATATACATAAGACTGGAGTCCCACAGCTTTACATGTCTACAGAGCCTCTAGGATACAAAAAGGGAAATACAATACTTGCCGGTAACAAGGCTCCGGCTATACCTTACAAAACCAAAATGAAATCTAAACCGAAGTGGCATGAACCACACAAGGCCCCGAGGAAGAAAGGGGCTCACCAAAAACGGGCAGTGGAGGATGAAAGATACTACTGCCGATGAGCTGAAGTGCCTGCTACCGATCCACCTACAATCATGACACGAATGTAGCGCCCCCGGCAAAAGGGACGTCAGTACACTTGAATTGTACTGGTATGTATGGACAAACTTTGTCCCAAGTAAACTCAAGCCATTAAATTACATCAACAATTAATTAAGCCAGCCAACCATGTTTCCACATTTTCCTCATTTCAAATAATGCTCACACAAAGCACTTTCTACAATCAACCAATTTAACAATAACCAATCAATCACGTAAAGCACAAGTAGTCAAACAAAGGGGCAATCGGTGCCCCACAGGTTGCAAACTCTCCTGCTGTCTCCTTTCACAATTTCACATTATTGATTTATGTATCAATTTTCAATAGCGATTTCGATCGCTTTCCATCCTTATTGCCCCTGACCACCCTTATTACCTCGGCTACCCTTATCACCCCAACCCACACCTTATTTCACCACGTTGCGGCGCGCAACACGACCCCGTCTTACAGTTGAAAACACAACAATTTCAAACAGCAGATAAGGTACTACACACTATTTCAACAAGTTCAAATAGGCAACTTACACATTGGTTCATGTTCTCAATTTCTTCTCAATTCAATATCACAACCATGTTACAAGTATTCCAAAATCGAAAATGCCCACATAATCATGTTCAATAATTCACCACAATTAAGGTGTCTCAAATTCCTTCCACAATAAGCCAAATATGCCATCACAATGGTTGTTCCCAATTCTTTACCAACCTCGATTACCTTTTTATCTTTCAATTCATATTCCATACCATACATAGTTCAACATCAATCAAATGCTCAACAAGGAAATCAAAGGATTACATAAAATTTCTCAATTTGACACATGCCAAGACAATTCGCACACATTTGGGCGATTTTACAAGAATCAAAATTAGCCATACATACCTGGTGATGATTTTTCCTCCTACTTTATGCTTACCCAAGATATCCTACTCTTGCCAACCTTGTTCTTGAAGACTTTTACTTCTACTCACTTCTTTTTTACTAGAAATCAAGTTCAATAATCATGCATGAGTGTAAAAATTCTACTTTTAAAAGCTATTATATGAAAACCTCTCTTTACCCAATTAAAACTGAAAATCAAGAAAATAGTTAGGGTTTTTACCTTGAAAAGATTTGGGAAGTTGAATCCTTGCCCTAGGATCCCTTGGAATTAAGTGGTTGAAACAATCCTTGAAGATGAAGAACTTCTCTCTCTAAAAACCCTCTCTTCTCTCTCTAATTTTTGGTAAGATAATATGATAAAATGAAGAAGAAGTGTGTTATATTAAAGAAGAGATCGGGTCAAAATGTTACAAAATCTGGGCCGGGGTCAAATATGCGGTCACTATGCGACCGCAGAATCCACATGCGGTCCGCAAAGTGACCGCAAAAATGGCCTCAAAGTTATGCAGGTTCTGTTAAGGAATGCGGTCACTATGCGGACCGCATGTCTGATCTGCGGTCGCAAAATGTACCGCAGATTTGACATGCGATCGCATATCGACCGCACATTTGACAGATTTTTGGGAAACTCTCTGGAACGATTTGCGGTCAGAATGCGGTCCGCATGTCAGGTTTGCGGTCGCATTCTTGACCGCATATTTGACATTTTTCTGGAAAAATTACTTCTCTATATTTTCGAAGCTTAAATCACTACCAAGGGTCCGAACCGCATTCCTAACACATCATTCGGACCATGACACCACATCTACTAGGTTTTATGCACAAAAATTTTACGGGGCCTTACAGGGGGCTTGGGGAAGGGACTAACAAATAAGCACAATCATCCCAATGACCATTTTGGAAACCACACTTATCACAAATACTCCACTCATGGGTTTGGAATTGTGCGCACAATCCACCCCCGGGAGAATTTAAACAATTTTGCCACGAGTGTGGTCCTCCACAATAAGGACAAGGATCATCAAAATATGAACAACTACCATCCGACCCATTTTTGTTATATGATGCCATTTTTCAAGATTAAGAAAATAAACAAGAACTAAACAAGAAAAATAGACCCAAGGTAAGAAAAATAATTACACAAATATTCACAAGTTTGGACCAAAGCACTTTCGCTTACTTCTCAAACAACCTAAATTACGCCAAATTGCTCCCCGGCAACGGCGCCATTTTTGATAACGTCCAATTCCAACGCTAAAAAGCAATCGACACAGTCGTACGCAATATATTTACCCAACTATGAGTCGGGGTCGAATACCACAGAGAACAATATGTAGGCGATTAGGAATGCAAGAAAATTATCGCTAGTCGCGCTAAGCCAAACACTTAAGATTTTGGTTTGAAACGATTTCTATATCTAAATGCGGTAATGTAAACTAACCTAAAAATAAAATAAAATGATCAATGGCTACAAGTATGAATGCATCGGAAATTACACTCAAGTAACGATCCAATGTATTTCACGATTTTACAAATATGAGCGAGTTTATGTTAATTAGCCACGGATAATAATTCTTAATTAGCTTCTTCCGACGACTAACAAGACTTCCTAATTGAATTATCCCTAATCACAATTAGAAGATTAAGCAACACCCGATAGGCTACAAGTAGTTCAATCCTATCCCTAGGTCGAATCTATAAAGTGAGGGTTAACGCCTCAAGTTTTTGTTAAATAATATTTCCCAACGCCGAATTATCTTTCCCAAAATTAATTCAAAGTAAATGGGCGAGACCTAGAGTTAGCTATTCTTTTGGGAAACATTAAAGAACAAGAATAATTAAAGTAACAATAACTCACTTCATAAATATATAAAAATCATTCAATACATAAGCACAACAAGGTATTTAATCCACACTTTAAATATGAATATTCCCATAAACAAGATTCAAGTGTAGGAAATAAATACTACACACTTAGATATACAATACAAAGCAAGGAAACGAAGAAAAAAACATAAATGGGTAAGAAATCCTTAACCACAAGCTTTAATCTTCAAGACCCAAGTGTGTGTGCAAAACCCTAGCCTTCAAACTTGTTCTCTCTAAGCCAAAAATATGTCCAAGATGCCAAAGATAATAAAAATGAGAGATGCCTACAATGTCAGTTTGGACGAGTATAAAAATGATTTGGGGTGAAAAATGTGAAATGCCGAAATTGCCCAGAACTGGCCCAAATGCAATGCATCGTGATCGCGTGACTTCACGTATGTGTCTTCTGCGATCGCGTGATCAACTCCTGTGATCGCATAGCTTCCCGTATGTAATTTCTGCTTCCCGTATGTGTTTTCAGCGATCGCGTGATCCTATCCTGTGATCGTGTAGTTTTAGGTGTCTTTCTTCTGCGATCGCGTGATAGCTTCGGTGATCGCGTGATAGCTTCTGCGATCGCGTAGTGTTGCTGCCTAGTCTTCTGCGATCGCGTGATGGTGTCCGCAATCGCGTAGAGTTCTCGCCCAACGGTCATTTTTCCTTTAAATTCCAGTCAAAAACACCTAAATTCCATTCAACACACCTCATAGCATCATGTACCTAAAAGTCTCACAATAACCACTATAAGCAACCTCATTTCATACTTAAAAGGCACAAGAAGCTAAGCAAAAGAGGCTAAAAGGAGTGGTAAAATCACCTCTCATCAAAAGTCAGCGAAGTTTCAATGTTGTTCTACCTTTGCGTTGTCTCGGTCCACAGTTGAAGGCTCCGCACTTGAGCCTCGTTAGACTCAGCTGAAGTGTAAGGTGTAAGTGAAGAAAATAGAAGAGATGAAGTTCGTCCCTTAGCCTAGTCTATATCCACAGCCGACGCAACTCCGTACCGACGCCTTACTAATACTTTCATTTTTCTTTTATTTTTAAATTAATTAACTACTAAGTGATTTCATAACCTGAGCTTTCCTTAACCAGCTGACCTTACTTTGTAACCTTAGCCTCCCTTTCTTTATAGTTTTCTAGTTCGACTAAGTGACTTCGTAACCTCAACGTACATTTTTTCTTACTGTAGCATAGGCCTTTGCCACTTCAAACGGGCGCTTCTCCCCTCTTTTTTTGAACTAGAAAGAGCGGGGTCTTACTTATTTAGGGGGGATGAAAGACAAATAAAGGGATCAGGTGGCTTTATGATCGAAGAAAGAGAAGGGGCGTGGTTGGTGTGTGACTGGGTCGGTGGGGGAACCCGTAGGAAGGGGGGACGACCCGCCGAATTCACATCAGAAATCACCAACATGAAGACAAACGAAATCTTGAATTGCGTATAGAAACAAAACGAACCACTTCTATTCTTGGAGCTGGGGTATATGAAGAATGGCTTTTTGGTCCCTTTCGTCCAGTGGTTAGGACATCGTCTTTTCATGTCGAAGACACGGGTTCGATTCCCGTAAGGGATAAGTACTCATTCTCGGCCACTTTCCATTAGTGTTCATTGCTGAGTGATCCCTCGCTATCTGGCTGGAAAAGATGGCCCGGAAGCTTCCTCTCTCCCACCAAGCAAGACGAGATCACCACTTCTCTCAGAAATGGACTTCCTTTACTTCGTAACCTTAGCCCTAGATGTCCTTTCAAAGATTCTCGAACCTCTGACAAACAGAATCCCATGCATGCATTGTTTCTCTCCTCCCCTCAGCCATACATCCCTTTTTTTTCTTTTGGCCATTTTTGTTAGGCATTGAACCCCACCCCACGGAGCGGTGCTGAGTGGTGTTCTCCCCTCCATAATACCTAAACAGAGTTTTGTCTATGGAGCCTAATGCTTAAACCATGGCATGGCGCAGTAAGTTGGCCTAGTCTCTCGCCCAGCCTTCGCCTTCTTCAGTGGCCAAGTTGAAGCGTTCAACGTCGGCCTACCACCTTTTTTTCAAGATTGAGATTGTTCAATTGAAGCTAGTGCTATGCTGCCCTTCCCTTGTTCAAGAGAAAGCGAGGACTTTCTTTTAGCTACCGGCCCAAACAAAAGAGATTAGCCTCTTGATCGATCAATTAATTGGATTGAAGTACGAAGGGGTTGATTGAAGTCTGAGATCAGCCCAAGTCTAAGGTCGAGCAACTAGCTGCTACAGGATTGGACGTCCATCGATCTTACCACGCTCCCCTACTACTACAAAGGCCGGCGGAAGGAACGCTCTGCTCATCTTTCTTACGGCTCGTTACCGCAGCGCTCGTTTACCCCTTCGGCTTCTTCCATTCAAAAAAAAGGTAGTCTTTCCTTGGTAAATAGCGTGTTGAAGTGAAGCGAAGGCATTATTGAAAGAGAGAAATGGCGGGTCGGTCAATTGGAATAGGTAGGAGATGCAGGATCTGTCTTAACCGCAAGTGCATTCGCTATTCGATTCCATCCTAAATCCCACCAAATTTTGATTCCAAAGTGTGTATCTCTTCTTTACTTTTAAGTGACAAGGGGGTGACAAAGGGTATACTTTCTTCTCTATGTCACCGTCTCATCAATGAGCGTAGATTAATAGCCAAGCCTACCCTTTTGTGCTTGTCAATCTATATCCCATTCTTCAGGTATAGTTTCTTTGATCACAGATCGACAGGTGATCTGTCCTTTCTCCCCCTTTCATCATAAGGCGTGGTCTGACTCTGAGAAAATAAATTCCTTTGTTTAGGTCCCTACTAAGCATAATTCATAAACTATGCAAAGGCTCTTTGAATACTTTTGAAAAAGTTTTTAGCAAAAAAAGCAAAAACAATTCTCAATGCCCTTACGAGGTAGTGATGAGTTAAACTACTCGTGGTGGCATGTAAGTCTGCCCGGTAAACTGATTCCATTCTGCTACTAGGGTTCCAAACCTTCCCCTGAGCTCTAGAATCTATAAATACCTTTTCAACTCAAGAAATGCTAAAGCTATTTAGAGTTGGTATTTCTAACTAAGTCTGAAGGAGGGCTTTGGGAAAAGAGCTACTTGAAAGTACTTCACTTCAGTCCCAGTACTGAAAGACGTGACTTAAGGAGTGGATTTCGTAAGGAAAGACTTCATTTACTTCCTGAAAATTGCTTATGTAAGAACTAGTAGAAAGAAAGGAATTAAAAAAATAATAATAAGGCAGCATTGACATTGAATGAGAATTCTTGAATGGGAATTATCTTAGCAACTGACTATAGACATGAGACTAAGCCACCGGGAGAGGAGAGACCATTTTCATGAGAGAGGGACGAGCAAGTGACAGATTAGGAAAAAAAATAGGTAGGCCTTCTAAGCGGTCATTTAGGAGCCTCGTTAGCGACCCATCATTCTTCCCTAAGATGTCAGAGTCCGATCGAAGCGAGCAAGAGATAGAGGAATCCTCGCTCATAGATGTGAATTTAAAAAGCAAGGCCGAATTCTTTTTAATTAGGCTCTATAGTCTGGTCCCTGTCCCTGGTAAGGTCTGGTTGTTATCCGTAAGTCTATTTTTGACCACGGGAAGGTGAACTTTGCAAAAGTGCTTATTTGGTTGGGAAGAATAGGACTTCTGACTCCAAGCCTACCCTACCCGAAAAAAAGTTTCAGCTATTGATGTAGCCTCTTGTCGATACTACTAGTCTTCTCGCTACCTACTAGAAAAATCCCATCAAGATTGATTGAATCGACGACCTATACTTCAACTAAAGGCACAACGGCGTAGCGAGCACAGAACAAAGGAAATGCACATGGGTCTCCTTGAAGAACGAAGTCTAGGGTAAAGAAAGAAGGGTAGAGTGGGCACACTTTTACTGTGCTTGGATTGGCATGGTTGTCCCCCTTTGCTGGTGAGGCTCGGCCTTTGACTCTGCTTGCCTCTACTTTTCATATTAAGTGTACAAGTCTAGTTTAGTGGGATTTACATCTAAAGACAGGAATTCGTTTTCATCTCCCCTGTCAAAGTCGACGTCTTAACCTGACTTCCTGAGCTCAAATGATTCTTGAAGCAGTAGCTCTGGATCGAGAGCTGGATATTTACCTTATTATTATGAAAAGGAGAAAGAGCTCTTTTTATAGATGTTGAGGTGAGTAAAGGGGGGTTTGCTGGCTTGCTGGCTAGCACGTGCAATCAAGGAAAAATGCCTTCACCTTCTTTTTTCAAAATGAAAAAGTAAACTACCTTAGTAAGCTAGCTTTGGTTGCTAAGCAAGCCGGGCACTACGCTAGGACGTGTATTGATCATGACGAGAATGGACTTCTCCGTAATGTAATGTAAATGTGATAGAAGAGGCAGAGTCGAGTTCCCCTCCCTTCTCGACCAGACGAAGGAGATATGAATTCCATTTAGGCGGGTCAGGGCTTGGCTTGAACCTGTGTTCTCCAGGGTCGGAGGCGAGAACTTGAAAGTGAATCATTCAGTGGTGGGGTGTTCATAGAATAGAAGGCCTCGCCCAAGGAGTGGTAGATTTGGATAGAGTCTCGCTTTGATGATGGGGAGAAGAGATCCATAGATCTGGATAGAGTCTCGCTCGTAGAGGAAGAGTACGAACGCTAGCGCGCTACAGCTTACGTAGTTGATCGGATCAAATAGCCCTTCCTTCAGGCAAGCAACCAAACCCGGCATATCCAATTCTATTCCGATCAATAACTTGGAGGTATGGCTGAGTGGATTAAGGTATTGGTTTGCTAAATCGACATAGAAGAAAATTGTATCATGGGTTCGAATCCCATTTCCTCCGGTACGGAAATGAAAGGGGCGGGCGAAATTACGTGCGAAAAAAAACCTCTTGGTGGAGTCCAATCCCCCGGAGGACAGATTAGCACTTCTTAGGGACTAGGAGCAGAGAGTCCATTGCACCTTGTTTTTCTTTGACCGGACTATCTTCTTTCTATAAGCAAGCTCCCTCCGGCCGTCCAGTCTCTGGACGGCTCTCTGTTCTTGAGCATGTTGGGGGATTAGGCGGCAGTTGAAAGAGCTGCTCGAAAGCTTGACGAACAAGCGAAAAAAGCCTATCTATTCTATTTTCTTAGTTTAGTAAAGGGCTTTTCCCTTACTAGTCAAGTGGTAAGGTAGGGCGCTATTCGATGAAGAAAACAGACTTTAGGAAAATGGTTCACGTAGCTCAGCTGGTTAGAGCAAAGGACTTAAAATCCTTGTGTCAGTGGTTCGAATCTACTTCTAAGCAGGCGAAAGGTCCAAACCGTAGCCGGGAGCGAGTCGGATTTAGAAATGAAAGTGAAAGAGTAAGCAATAAATTGTGAGTGCTCCTGCACTATATGGACGACTTTTTGGCGGTAGGGTTGGGGTGGCTTGCTTGAGGCAGGTTAAAAAAAATGGTTGATTACTCAGATTGGTTCTCGCATCCCCTGTGCCCAAAAGGATGGGCGAGTTCGGTTTGAGTGTTCATCGATCGGGTGGATCTATATGCTTCGGGGTGGTCAGACGAGGTGTAGCGCAGTCTGGTCAGCGCATCTATTTTTGGTACAGAGGGCCATAGGTTCGAATCCTGTCACCTTGATGTGGTAGCCTTCTTCGTGGTCGGACAGTAAGGCAAACAACGCAAAGCATAAAGTAAAGACATGATGCCTCGACTAAGTAAAGTGTTTTTGCCCCTTATCGGTAGTTCCGTAGCAGGTTGTTTCGTACGTTTTCTAGGATCAGATAGAAGCACCACCCCAAAATTGATCCTTCTTTTCTTCTTACTTTTACTAAGTCTGACTCTAGTTTCTCGTTCAACAAAAAGAAAAAGGAGTGTGATTCTTTTATTCCTAATATTTTTCATCTCTTTCGTTTTCTATTTTCTCCGGATATACTTACTTTCTCGCTTAGATGTTCTTTTGGCTGATCTTTTCTCTTTTGTTTTGGTTTTGAGTGTGGGGGAGGGCAAGGACTTCCTCTTCCGAGCCCTTCAAACTCCTCATCGGAATATTTATTCGGGCTCCAGGACCTGTCGGAGACTTGGCCCCCGACTCACAATATAACCTTGGAGTCATCGATGATAAATAGGATATTGGCAATGGAAAATACCAATAGCATTTTTTTGATGGATAAGGATGGGGGGTCTATTAGGAAGAAGTAAAACATTCACTCAACAATTTTTCCTTGCAAAAGGAATATAACCAATTGATCGAGTTCGAGAATAGGGATCTTCGGATCCGTGAGAAAAAGCATTCATGCTATTCTCTTTTTCAACAAATACTTACTTCACATCCTGCCTTGGCCGAAAATGCCGCCTACACCCCCCAAGAAGCCTTTTGTGAATTTTTGGATGAGAAACGAAGTGAAATTGACCAATAAGGCGAGAATGTATTAGTAAAGTACCAGAGAGAATAATTTTTGAATCTACTGTCTCGCGATATACGAACACATGGCCAAAACTCAACCTATATAAATAGAATACTCGGTGGATGATAATGAATTGGATTTGCACTGAGATGGCGTGGTTGAGGGCAGCTGAACGAAAGGAAAGCGGGTAGGCTACCTGGGTGAGACAGAGCAGAATAATCTAACTGGAGGAGTGAAAGCCAGGATGGCTTGGTAAGCACGCAATCCGTTATGTGCGCGCCAACTCCAAGTTCCCTCTTTTTTTTTTGTCATGATAAAAATGAAAGGTTGTTTTTTGCGCCTGTCTTTTGCTCCTAGAGATGCTGGTTCGAGTCCAGCTCGTGAAAGAGTTTGTGAGTATACCTCGGGATGACTTTTAATCCACTACTCATCCTCGAAATCTAGTCTAGTTCAGCTATAGAGGACTTGATACTTATCTTTGACAAACCTCAAGCGGGACGAGTCAATAGCAGATACGGATTTTATTTAATAGCTGTGCTTACGCCTTCAACCCCGAAAAGGTCGGATTTGTTCAAAAAAGTAACATCCGAGATTTGTGAACAGACCGGCTTGGGACAGAGCAATCCGGATGAATACCATAAGGAGGGGGCATAGGGCTGTGTGAACGCGGCTTTCACTAAGAGAAAGATGTGCCTACAATGAAACTGTTAGACCTTTGTTGATGCACATGAATTATCTTTCCAGCTAGTGAAGCTAAGAAAAGAAGCCCTTAGAAAGTAGAGCTAGACCCACACAAATGCTTAATTGAAAGCTCTGTCCTCTTTCCCCTCCTACCAGATCGAAAAGAAGAAGCTTTCTCTTCCGACCCAAAGGCTTTTGCCGACTTCCCCCTATTCGACGATTCACTCTTCCTGGACTTGCTTGACTCGTCCAAAAAATGAGGGAAAGTGCTAAGACCGCTAATGCAGCTAGGGGAGTTTAAGGACTCATTTCCAAGGCTAGAAGCCTAGACTAGACTAGAAAGAAGATTGTTTTGGTCTTTAGTCAGCTCTACTAGATGCAGTTGCCTAGGAATCCACTGAACTAACTCCTGGAAACTCCATTCATGCCCACCTACAAGCCGAGGAAGACGCTACCGATCCCTGAATCGAGGGACTACGCGCTTTCAATCCCTTACAGCTGCCTTCCGAGCCCTTCCACTGCCCGAACTACCAATCGCCCCACTATCTGCTAGTCTGGTTCGACTCGTACTTCTGTCATGTCAAGCTTTCTGACCTGCTTTGTACCAACCTGTATTTTGTGTACTTTAGGGTGCTGACTAGCCCTGTTCAACGCCCTACACCCTTCTCTTGAGAGCTTCATTGAGCATTTCTCTTCCTTATCCCGTTCTTACGCTACGTTATCCATAAGGTTGACCTAGCCCTCTCTTCTCTCTCTTTGTCCACGCGAAGATTCCATTCCTTTCCTTTCCTAGCCTATTCAATGTGGTCATGTATGTAATAGAATTCAATGGGAAGATCTCCTAGTTGGACCCAGACTGTGATGGTAGTGAATGTTGACTCAGCTTCTACAAATGCAGGCTCCCAAAGCCTTAGACTGAGATAGTACCACAAAGCAGGGGTTAACATAAATGACTCTATGGATGTCCTCTCCCACTTGAAATCTAAATAAGGAGAAGAAGTGCCCCAAATCAATGCATTCCATTCTTAGCAGAGGTTCCTTCCATATAATCCTTCGAAGTACTTTGCTCACCTTCGAAGAGTGAAAGGATCATTCAAAGCAGACTAAAGGCATAGGGCAAATGAGCTTAGAAGGGTGATGGAGGGGAGTAGTAAGGTATGAAATCATTTAGATAGAAGCATGTTGGATGACAGAACGATGACTTCATGCTTAAATTCTAAATTTGAGATTTCTGACCTTGAGAAATGACGTAAGTGATAGATGGAATCGTTCAGTAGGCTAGTTTCCATTTTCGACTGAGAAAGCGGCGAGGCCCAGTGAGCTCTCCAATAGTGTACCGAAACAGGGCCGAAGAGACGGTAAACCTTAGATCATCTAAGATCGAATTGAACTATCATTGATTGAGCGAATCCTGCCCGATTTTTATTTCCGTCCCCGTGGGAGACATCGTAAATAGTTAAATGTTTGATTCCCATATTGAATTAGGAATCGATTGAATGGGACTTGCGTATCCCTTATTCATATCCGATTTTTCTCTGTTTCTTTTTTATACTTGGTTGGTAGGGTCAGGGCCTTTCTCACTGGGCGAGCTAATCCGTATTATTCTATGTCAATGTGACCTTAACGGCCTTTATTTTAAGCAATTATTCACTCCAAGATGCACGACAAGACCTTCGATCTCTCTCTCTCCATAATTGATATGGAAGTTGGAAAAAATCAACCACTCAAAGCTGACCTCAAAATGTTCCAAACACGCATAATTGTGAAGATTAAAGACATTCTTTTCTATATTTCATATAGTTAATTAGTACAAAACAAAAGGGTACTGGTTCACGCATTACGGGTAGATTCCTCTTACCTAAGAAATGGAAGGGGGCACTTCACCGAATGATAGGTGAAGTGTGGGACGTTCAGTAAGCAATCCCTTAGCCCAGTCCTCGGAGATACCCAGGGCAGCTCCCCGTTTCCTTTATACCTAACAAGACAAGAGCATACAGGTCCACCAGGGGCGAATAAGAGCTCGTCGAACCGTCATTCTTTACTTTTGGGGTCAATCAATCTGTAGTCCTCCAATTTCTTCTCGGAAGCCTGTTTATAAAGAAAAGCTTATGCCACTCGTATTGCCCCGGTTTGACAAAAGTGGGTTGGATTGGAGATTCTTGTGTAAACATTCAAGTTGACAATCGGCTTTCTAGACAGCCAGTGGACTCTGAAACCAATACCAATGATTTCGCTGGATCTAAGAATAACGTAGCACAGAATACCGGACTCACCAAGGATGGCGAATGGGCAATATATAGAGGTTGCTCCGCTTCCTATGGATTGTTTTATAGCGGTATGATTGCGATGCTTGCTCCGAATGAAAGAGAGACGGCTTTCCTTTCGGATATTGCAAACACACAAACGAAACACCTTAGTTAGCGGATGAAGTCACTCTCAATCCGATCTAGCAAGAAATGCTTTACTGGTAAAGTAAAGCGAGAGATAGTATCATTTCTTAGGGTTCCAAGTAATTCAACCAGTGCCAAGTAAAGTATCCAGTTGTAGAGCGAGGCAACAGAGGGGAGTTGGCACAATATATAATCCCTAGCGTATCGGTGTCGGAGAAGGGGATCACTCAATGCTGCTATAGGCACTCATTAGTTCGGATTGGGTAGCATGAAGGAGATAATAGAAGGACCCACCGAAAGTAGTTCCATCTTTCCAGGTCTTCCGAAGTCAAAATTTCCTCATCTAATAACAATCTTAGTTAGTACCATTCAACTAAGCCTGTTTTTGACGAGTGAAGCGGCTAGGCTACATTCTTAGCCTAGTATTCCTGGATTGGTATTGGATAAGACAGATTTTACTTTCTTCCCACTCATGAAGAATAATAAAGTGAGGGGAGGGCTTCCGTGGAAAAAAGGGTAAGTTTGGGATGAGAGGGTGAACACTAAAATAGTAGTCACCAAATTTGACTATTTTTTTTATGAAGGCGAATTGATAAGAAAAGGTGCTTCCATGTGTATAAAAGCACAAGGGAAGGAGGCCCCTAGTCCAAGTATAATAGAATAGGGGGTGCAAGGGTGAAGATACTAGAGTGGTTTGGCACTCCTGGTCAGCTTTCTTTCGTTCGGGCTTTCTTTCTTCTGCCTTTACGCGAGCCAATTATGCGCGGCGCTGAAGAGGAAGGCGTCATTTACTGTACTACTATCGGCCATACAATGATGGTATTGTGGATCTCATTCGTATTCCAGTTTTTTTGGACAAAGTTAGAGTAGTCATTTAAGGAATAAGTCTTTTTTAATTATTCTATTAGCATAGCATTAAGTGATAAACATTTTACACTTTTGGTTTTACCATACTGTACATACAAACATAACAAATAAAACCAAACAAAGATAGTTAGCATAGATAGGAGTCTATCTCCAGTAGGCACCGGAGTAGATCTACACTAAAACAAAAAGAACACCAGACATGAAAACAAATGTCTCAAGACACTTATTGAAACCTTCTAAAACTAAAAAGAGTCGACGAACTCTTTTAGTTTTCTCGGACACCAAGTAAGATTGCCTCCACCATCAGTGCCTGCTGCTCCTGGCGTAGTCCCTGGAGTATTTCTTCTAGTTCCCGAATTCTTTGACGGCTAGCTTCCATTCGGGGTTCAATAGTAGCCGAGTTCACGGAGCGAAGATGCCTCAAGAAGCCATTTAACATTATTCGAGTCTTTCGAATAAAATTTTATACATTTTGTATTTCAACGTTAATTTCAGCAAGTCGCTGAGGAATGTCAAGAATTTGAGCAGGGAGGGCCATGACTTCTCGATATACACTGGTAGAAAATTTTTGTTTTTTGTTTATTTTTTGTAGAGCACGAAGGCTTATCGAGCCTCTTTTTATAGAGTGTATAGTAATTCTGCCAATGCAGTACAAATTGCATGGCTGGCACAATATGAGTACTATAACCACGCTGCCTGTATGAAAAAACAAACTTTGCAGAACCCTTTCACCTAATCGAACGTGGTGAAGTCAACAATGGATTCGGCGGATCATACACGTTACGCTAGGATTTGGGAAGGACATTTACGAGACTGAGGTGAGTTTTAAGAGAAAGACAGGGGTGGATTTTTTTGCTCTAACTGGCTGTGAGCATGGGAATTATGTTTCCGAGCAGAGGGCGGAGATGAATTTGGTATTGCGGGTTTGATGACTGTGAGAGGGGTTGAAAATTTATTTGTTTGTTTAGTAGGTATATTGGTATGAATGAACATATTCTAGATTATAGAATGTAGAAGAGCCATACGGCACGAGCAGTTGAGTACAGTACTATCATGCCTTTGTTTTGTTGTGTGAAGAAAGTAAAAAACTTGCGAAGCACGCACCTTAATCACCCTGCCTATATGAATTGAACGAACTTAAAAGTACAACCAGTTTAAGCTGGTTTTCCACCTATTTTTTAGTGTTCGTCCATTTCTAACAAAGTCTAAAGGACACAATCATTGCCGATTTAGGGTTCTGATGGAAGATACTACCGAAGTTATACACCAAGTACACACGTGATTCTGCTCTTGCAGAAGTGCACGCGCAATTCAGATCTGGAAAAACTCCCTGAGGTCCTGAGAGAGATGAAGTTTATAGTCAAACTCTGCCTCTCAGATAGCTTTCTTTTCCAAAACTTCTATGTGGAGATGGATGTAATATTAATATGATTGATAGTTTAAGTTTACTATTTGCAGTTTTCCAAAGTCTCAAATTTAGGGCTTGGTTTCGGCCTTGTTTTGTAGTGAATTTATGGATTTGAATACTTCTAACACTGAATTTAATTTTGTAAATTCAACTTGACTTATATCTGGAACAGCGAAAAAGGGTATCCAACTGAAATCCAATTTTTTCTATTTTTCGCTTAGATGTGCTCGGCAGATGCTAAAGCTAGAGCGTGATGGCAAGAATTGATCGAGCGAAGAATCACAGTTCTCAGCTATCACATTCAGAAAGACTACTGGCCTAATTTCACTAAATTAAATAAACTATACCCTTACAAAACTTATTAGTTCTCCTACACAGTTGTTCAATTTTAAAGTCATTCTCAACTCTATCCCTGATTGGGTATTTGATTTCAGGCCCTTTCGAGGTGGGTATCTTTTTGGTTAATATCAGCCCGGCTCGCATGTACTTCCGGTCTTTCTTAGTTGACAACTTTATTGCAATATTTAGTTCTCTAGTTACTCCTGCACAAGCAACAGGAGTTATGGATCTGATTGAGGAGCACTGGGAAGAATGGATCGGGGAGATGGCCTTGAAGATCACTTACCCAGCTCTGGAAGGACATGAGTGGAGAATTGTCACCGGATTTGATCCAAAAAACACAGGGCGGAGTTACCTTATTGGTGAGTCTTGGCCGGGTTAGTGTTTAAGGAATAAACCTTATTGTAGGTTCTTTTTTATTTAAATAGTGCGAAATTCAAAAATAAAAGGAAAAAGATGCTTGTATGCACATTAGATTTGCTAACTCAATTGATCCTACTGTGTCTATATCAGGGTTCCCACTTGTTAGCTTTGTATTGGCTCCCATCTTACTTAACGGGGCCCTTAGTGGAATATCGATCAAAATTGTTTGAAATTTTTAAACTTTTCCAATATAGAATTATTAGTTATGTTAAATACCCCAAAAAGCCGAAACCTTTTATTCTGGTCCTTAGAAAAACTATGACTAGTCAGGAATTGCGTAAGAGAAGAGACGTCGTAAGTAACAATAGCGCAAAAGCAGGCGGCGGAGATCCGCAAAGGCAAGCGGATGCCTGGGGCTTAGGACAAGGAGCGTTCGGAGTCTCTTAATAAAGGACAAAGACTAATTAATATCATGTTTACACCGATCGGATTTAAAAAAGTCCTTCGCCCCTTATCTTCTCGTCTATCTTCTTTATCTTCTGATCGGATCGCTTGGCTTCTTTCAAGCCCTACTTGAATTGCTTTCTTCAAAAAAGCTTTCTTTATTAAGAGTCCTTTAAGAAGCTAAGCTCCTTCAGATAGTAAGATTCACTTAACTTCATACCTCTAAGCGCTCGTAACTATCCGATGATAGTCACTTCGCTTTTCTTTTAGACTGAAAAAGGAAAACAGAAAGATTGAGCATAAAAAAAATATAGAGAATGAGCTATTACGTGCAAACAATGGAAATTCAATAATAAGAGTCTGATCTTCTCACTTAAGAAAATGCGATTTCTCCGGAGTGAAGTTGTTGGGGAGAAGAGAAGATGAGGAAGCTAGTTTAATTGAGGAAGCCACTTTCTTTAATGTATACTAGCTGGTCTACAAAAGCATAACGCATGATGCTTCTCCTTTTTTTCGTCCACTCTCCCTTAGAAAATGGAGCTGCTTGAAATTAGATATCTAAATTACATTGGTGAATGTAGAGATCACCGGTGTCCTACTCGAGACGAAGTACTTGTCGTCCCCAAACCAAAAGGGATGAGGGAAAAAGGCTCGAGAAAGCATCCTTGGAAGGGGGAATATCTGAAAAAGTGTTAGCAGGGAGCCCATCCCTCTCGTTCTTACAGAAGACATAAGAGGGAATACACGACGGACGGAAAGCGGGGAAACATCCTTTTTCTGTCTTCTCTCCACCGAGGAAGGAAAGCACCGCCAAGCCAACAAGAAAGCATAAACTGCATGAGGTACGACTAAGGGCCTTGTGCACTCTGCAAGAGATTACCAGGGGTCTCGGTACCAGGTGGCGCGGGAACAAGAAACTCCAGTGAATAAAAGAAAGACAATAGGAGTCCTCTCAATATCTGAGGGCCCACTTCCCTATATGCGCTTACGGAAGGGGAAAAACTTGATTCTCATAGATTAGACAATACACATGTGCAAACAAGAAAATCAAACTATCTTCTTATTGATACTATATATTTATCCTTTCCCCTATAGATCCACCTTTCTTCAAAATAAAGATATAGCAACTAAAAGAAAGCTAAATCGAATCGGAATAGGATAAAGAACGCACGAAGGATCAGAGAGAAAGAGGATTCTAAAAGCGAAAAGCCTAGAAGACTAGATTGTCAGACTCGGAGGTAGCAGTAAGATCTCTGTCTCCAGAGAAGGCATGAGGGTTTTCTAAAAGTCTCCTCTAATTACTTATGGATAAAGCTCTTAAGCTTAAACTTTTACGAACTGAAAGATCTTCCCATTCTAAATAACAATAAGAGTCTATCAACTAGATGTGCTCATTTGGCTGGGTTTGATAGATAGAGCATGAGATAGTTGGTCTAATAACTAGTCCAACTTCCTTGTATCTGAAAGCGATGACAGGATGTTAGGTCTAGTAAGGAGACTTTTGGGATAATTTACTTCCACGAATAGACTGTTAGGCTAAGAAGAATGGGTTGGTATTGATCCAACTTTGAAAGAGTGGCTTTGTTCTGTCAATACAGCTTATCGAGTTATCAAGCTGAACTGCCTTCTGTAAGGAGCTTGAATCGTTCGTTTACTCTAAGTCTTATTACCGACGCGATGGATTGCTATTTGAAAACACTTTCAATACAAAAATAGCTCCTTCTAGCTATACTCTAGTTAGACAGTCTTAGTTCAGTTTGAGAAGTCAAGAAGGCACGAAGAGCTAACAAAGAGTTTTATATTTGACTGTCCGAAATCAAGTGGGAGATTGAATTGAAAAGGCCCCTTACTATAGATAGGGTGTTAGCGCTGTTTTTGAAAAAAGGACATTTAGGTTTGACTAATAAGATAGAAAACGGCAAGCCAAAACCCACTCTGCTGAGTTCGGCTTTCGGGGCTACATACTTTAGGGCATATGTAATATATAAAGAAGAACCCTCTTAGGCCTTTTTGTTTAAGGGCTGCTCGCTTTATGAATAAAAGGAAGTGGGAGAGCAGAGGTTATTTCGGTAACCGATGCATGAGCTAAGGCTCCCATGTCCCGCCGACGCCCCGAAAAAGTAAGGGCTCATAGGGAGTCAGAAGCAAGCAGAGTAAAAGGCGGGTAAAATTCACATAAGTAGAGTGGGAGACACGTTCATGAAAAGCGAGAAGCCCTGCCGTGGGGGACTGACCAATATGAATAGATCTTACTTATTATTACGGGTAAGAACATATATTAGTCCGTATCGTGGGTCTATTTGTTACAAAAGGCGAACATCCCCTTTCCAAAACATTAACATAGGTCCTCAGACAGACATCGAAAAGAGGGCGAAAAGAGTCTATTTACCTTTACAATATTTCGGAATGTATCGTGGCTCTATCTATTCATTAAAAAAAAGAGTTCTGCATCTCGGGTGAACAAATAGGCGTGGGGAAGAGTGAGAGGGGGGCTACGATCCCTCTCTCGTTGTTGTTCCTGGACCACCCATCTTTTCCTTTCCCTTCGCCCGGGCCGGTGAGATCAGATTTCTAGAACGAAGTGAAGTGATAGGAAGAGAAAACTGCTGGCGGGAAATCCCTATTCATGAAAGCCCCTTGTAAAGGGGAAAACGAAAGTGTGCTCTGTGCACCAGCTGAAGAAATGAGCTTTGGAAGCTTACCTTATTATTATATTAAAAGGGGAAAGGGTGGAATACCTATCTGACTAATAAGAAGAAATGGGCAAGCCAAAACCTACTCCTAACAAGTTGCTAGATCGAAGTAGTACATTATACATCTGCCCGCCAGCAGCGGAGGGGGTTCGATTCCCGTTATACCCTATGTGGCGAAAAAGACTGATTCAACGAGATATGCCTTTCCCGCATTAAGATTTAAAACTTGTCATCTACTTTCAGGAAATGTTTGGAACAGAGAACTTACAATAATACAACGATGTATTCTCTAAAGATTGAGGAACAAAAAGAGATCTATTAAGAGAAAGATTTATTCTAGAGAAAATCTTAACAGTTACATCCAATCACAAGCTACACGAAAGTTATCCCTTTTTTATGGAGATTTACCCATCACAGAGATGCACAGAGAAAGAGAACGAACTTCATATATTCCTTTTCTACTCAATACAGAAACATGATCGGACGTTATCCCGGTTCGTCTCCATTTTTGTGAAACTATTCCTCAAGAATGGCAGCCGATAAATCATCGAAGGGTTTGTGTGAATAATGGAATGGGTAACATTACTCATTTTAAACTCTCCCACGGTGATATAATATCTTTCCAAGAAAATGATGCGAGAACCCGCGGTGAAGAAATTAAGAGATCTTTCTATATCTAAATCTCAATTGAAAAAATAATAGGAAAATTCCCGGATCACCCGTAGAGAAGAACCAAAACAGAATGGTTCCGCCTACTCAAAACTTAGAGTGGATGCCGCCTACTAGTAAAATCCCGATTTTTGCAACAGTTGCGTTCTTCTATGCAAGAAGAAGACTTAGAAAGAACAAAGAAGTTTGGATCCGAAAAAGTATGCTTAGGGAGTTCTTTCGCTGAGCACAACAGAATGAAGAGGAATTTGTATCATTTCAAATCCATATTCTTATCGAAGAGAAGGAACGAGAAAAACCGAAATATTCCTACTCGAACAAGAAGTCCTATAGTTTACAACTCTTCTTTATATAGTAATTCGACCTATTGCTCCGCATCCCCCCATCAGTTTACTAAAAAGATCAAAATAAAAAGGATCGAACTACCTACTCATTATTCGGAGGTGAATCATAGAACACCAAATGTTGTGGTATCTTATGGACCTAACATAGGTCACATACCTCACGACATAAGATTGTAAGATCCAAACCTTCTTCTTCGGAGTGGAAAGCGACGTGGCCAAAACATATAATGATCGGCGTAGTCGCTCATAGGGACACATCTATCCGAACAGAGGATAGTCTAGGCCGATTCATAGATAGATATCTCCGTGGATAGAGATAAAGATAGGGATCCATCTAGATCTTGATTCACTATTTCCATATTTTTTCTTGATTCTGATTGATTGCCTTTTTTTTTACGACAAGTTTTAAATCTTAATGCAGGCAAGGAAACATAATTTTTCAATTATTACTTGCTGGGTCGGAGCGTAGATGAGCGAGCATAGCCAAGGAAAGAGGGAAGCCCGTCATACAGTAGTCGACTAGAAGTAGAAGACTGCTGGCCTGAGAGAATGCAGCCTCTCTGGGGAAAGATGGCCCAATTTCTCTTCTTTCTTTTTGATTTCAGCTTTCTTTCTTTTTTCCAGGGGTCCAGAAGGCAAAAAGGTGGGGGAGAAGGAAGCCAAACCTCTAATTGACCTGGACACATAAATAATTATCGGTGTCGAGAGAGATTTGAAATTCCGTAAGTAACTTAGAGAGTGCTTTCTAAGAAGGGCTTGGAAGAAGAAAGTGAAATAGGAACAACCGCGCTGGTCGTAATAGATCGACTTTCATGCTATTTCTTGCTCCAGCATGAAAGTTCAATTTCAGGGAAGGACGATGTACTATGATACTTTCTGTTTTGTCGAGCTCTGCTTTGGTCTCTAGTTTGATGGTTTACGTGCTAAAAATCCGGTACATTCCATTTTGTTTCTCATCTCAGTGTTTCGCAACACTTCAAGTTTATTTTTTTGTTAGGTCTCGACTTTTTCGCTATGATCTTCCCAGTATTTTATATAGAAGCTATAGCCGTTTCATTCCTATTCGTTGTTATGATGTTCCATATTCAAATAGCGGAGATTTACGAAGAACTATTGCGCTATTTACTAGTTAGTGGTATTATTGGACTGATCGTTTGGTGGGAGATGTTCTTTATTTTAGATAATGAAAGCATTCCATTACTACCAACCCAAAGAAATATGACCTCTCTGAGATATACGGTTTATGCCGGAAAGGTACGAAGTTGGACTAATTTGGAAACATTGGGCAATTTACTTTATACCTATTATTTCGTCTGGTTTTTGGTTTCTAGTCTTATTTTATTATTAGCCATGACTGGGGCTATAGTACTGACTATGCATAGGACTACTGAGGTGAAAAGACAGGATGTATTTCGACGAAATGCTCTGAATTCAAGGAGGACTATAATCAGGAGGACGACAGACCCACTCACGACAATAAGGAGAAGCAGTGGTTCGAATCCACATTGTGAGACCAGGACAGTGTGGAGAAGCATCGATAAATGCTATTAACATTGATGATATGACTTAGAGGAATTCCTCTCTTGTTGCCGGACTGATTCCTTTCCCTTTGATGTGGACAAATGGGCATCCCTAGAATCAGCTGCTCTCCTTCCTGTTGGAGGAAGACAATGCGAAAAAATGCATATATTAGTAAGGCAAGGTGATTGTTCGTTGACAACATTGGGGCGTAGCGGATTGACTATTGGGATCTCTTTAGCTTTAGTATGACTATTACTATAGGCGCTGGAGTCAGCTTGTCTGAGCATGTAAACTATGTGGTGGATACGATAACAAATAAGCCTTCTACATCAGCCAATTTTTCTTCCATGAGGGACTTCAATGAAGCAAGATTTTTTGATTTCCCGTTCATCGTATCGACCAACCCAGACCCCGTACCTGTCCCCGATGAAAGTCAGGATGAAACCTGCTTTCATTCAAATCCAACTCACTCTAATGAAAGGAGAGCTTTGCGAAAGTTTAAAAAGTGATTGAGTGAGCTATCCCCTAAGAGAAGAGTTTAATAAAGCGGAGAGGGATTTTATGACAACAAAAAAGCTTTTCTCCCCAACCGAGGTGATAGACCACCTTATGGCCAATGTGATTACCAGCCAAAGGGCAAAAGGACGGGGTTGAATGCGACTCTACCAATACCAATCTCCTCTGGAGCAAGGAAAAGCAACTCTGCCTGGTATCGGTAACGATTAACATATTCTTTTTTTTAGAGAGGGGAACCCTTACTTAAGAACATAAAGGATAAGTACCCGGCTCGGCAAAGAAGGGTCTCCCATTAATAGATTTTTCCTTAGTAAGCTAGCTTTGGTTGCTAAACAAGCCAGGTTATCTTTCACTCCTGGAATGAGCCTTTTGGCGACTCTCTCTCAACTCAAAGAAAGAATAGATGAAAGGATCTTCAAGTAGCCCTGACTAAGGTTTTAAAAGATTCCCAGGGGTACTACAGCTTGCGTGGAAGGCTAGGGTGGTTTTTAGAAAGTGCGAAGACAGAAGACGTTGTTGGGAACCAATTTCTATCGCTTTCCTCCTCTAGTGGTCATTCATTCTTTTGATGACTCACAGTCGAAAGAGTTGGTTGGCAGTTCAAACCTCAGATGGAGTTGAAGAGAGGCCTTTCAGTTCGTTCAAAGGCACTAGGGACGGGCCATTACAGACGGTCTGATGCTTCTGGAGTTCGCTCATATCAAATTGTCCAAAAGCTCATCAACCTGTCCGAGGGATGATGAAGGCAATGCCACAATTGAGGGAACCGCCCTCTCACTCTTTTCTGGATAAGAATGCGAAAGACCCTGACCCTGCCAACCAAGACCACTCAGATATACTAAGTAGACTAAAAAAAGTGCACAAGAAAGACTAAGGAAACAAAACCTTTTCTCGATAACGCTGGGCCAAGTAGCGACACTTCACCCAGATTCGATCATCACGTCAAATTGCTTTATTCAACAAAGTGATCAAGTTTCTTAGCCACCGGGGACTAGCCTCATGAATGCATTCGCTAAAGGCTCTACTGGGCGGCTTTCTGAATCTTCAATCTAACTTCAGAAATTGAATAAGCCCACTTGACGAGATTAGATCTAATTCTCTGTCTAACATTTTTGGATTGACATGAAGCTTTCTTGCTGTGTGATTCTGCCCCCCACTCTCCCAGCAGCCTATGTGTCAATCTATACCCAGTTGATCTACCGCTATTTTACTTTGCACGTTTTGGATAGGCGTGCATCCTCATAGAGTGAGGGGTAGAAAAGATCAATGAAAGACTAGAGCGCGAGCTAGCTGATCTACCGACAAGTCCTTGATTTTTTATCCGCGAAGGCAGACTTGGACTCATTGAAGAAAGCACTTGAGGTGAAGACCAATGAGCGATTACGACAACCACGAACCCCTTAACAAGGTTTTTTGCTAATACTAACTAATAGGCTTTCAGAAGCTTTTCCACACAAAGAGGGGAGGAAGTGCTTGCTGCCAACTTGCCAGACCAGCGGACATCTGAGCTCAGCGGCGCATTTACTATTTGGAGATGGATGGAGCCAGGCAGTGTAAAAAGAACAATTCTTTTCCATTAGCCGAGGAAAGAAGTAGCAAAGCAATATCGCTATCGTGGGAAAAAAAGAAAAATGTTGGATAGGAAGCTCTATATGATCGAAGGGATGGCTAAATGGCCAAATCCAGCTAAAAACAAAAAGAAGAGATCAAGGAGAGGGAGCTAGACGAGCACTTGCAAGAGAGCGACCGGCAAATCTAAAACTACTATAGTAAAGTAGAACGAAAGTACCTCCCAAAGGTTCTACCTTTTCTTGTGCGTTCGGGAATAAATAGAAAGTTTCTAAATGTATAGAAGACTCTCTATTGATTGGTTGTAATGTTCACGAGGTTGTATATTGATTCACGTTCAAGCAACGGTCGTAGTCAATATAACTTGGTCTAATAAGTCCAAGATCGATCCCACAGAGATTTAACATACCAATTGCAACTATCACAACCCCAAAAGTACTTCCAAATCAAGTTCCCACACTTTGAATATATCTTTGTGTGAATTTCGAATATCTACTTTGCAATACTTAAGAATGCTTGAAAGAAAGAATTGAATATAGAGTAAAAAGAATATTATGAGAAGGACTAAGGTATTGATTTCCCCTATTGATGGAATCCCTTATCATTATGCTCATACAAATTGTTAATATATTCTATCAATCATGAACGCTATGTGTATCGTAATCCTCTCCCGAGCAATTACAATAATTTACTAGTGCACTCTCCCGAGCTACCCTAGCTAGCTTTAATTTGAATAGTTCACTTAAGATTGCACCCAAGACTTCGTTATTCCTAACCCCGTCTTTACGCCTAAAGTTATAGATTCCTCCGATAACCTATGTGTGGTGTTATTCAACAATATACCTAAATATGCACTCTTTTCCAAGTTATGCACACTAAATAGGCACCGCTAATTGGGACGTCTACCAACTAACTACAACAAGAATGAAGTTGAACAAATAGAAATCTAAGTCACAATTTGTAATCACATAAACGATAAGTTCATCACTCAATAGGTTCCATCAAAACCTTAGAATAGAATTTAGCTACTAATGCTTGAAGAAACAAGAATAATAATTGAAATCATAAGGATATACTTGATATAAAATAAAAGAAGGACTTTGAGAGGAATCTCTATTACTAAATATCTTGCAAAAGTATTGAATTAAAGACAACCCGCCTCTATGGGGCAAACTAGGAGTTTATATAGAAGTTTTAGGGCTTAAAAAACTAAATTCGAATCCAATTAGGAGAACTGGGCGCCGGCTTCCGCGGTTCGTTCGAGGCCGCGAGCCAACAGCGAACAGTCAAACTTCATAATGCTTCTTTTTTTGCGGTTCATCCGCGACCGCGAATGAACCGCTGATGAACAATGTTGCGTATTTTTTACTGCTTCTTCCAGCTCTTTTCACCTTAGATCTTCTCTTGGCCTTTCCATCAACATATGACTTCAAAATACTCTTCTTAGCATCCATTGCATCACATGTACCTATAACACACAAACAAACACTAATCAAAGCATTTTGTCCTCATAAACAACACAAATACCATAACAAAGTGTGATTATTTAGGGCACAATTATAGTCAAATTCACCTATTATTAATACCCCACACTTAAACCTTTGCTCGTCCTCAAGCAAGTTTAATCAAACTTTAGGCCAATTAACAAAAATCTGTCTCCCCCAAAATATGTCACAAAAGCTATTATACATGAACAACCTAAGATATGCACAATCTTTACCTAACCGCAAACTCTCATGCCCGCACATTATTACTTACTCTAATTATTACCAAAAACTTGCAAATTTACCTTCTTCCTCTTAAATTACATGCCCTCGCAAAATTTTATTGAGAGAAGTTCCCACACATTAACAATTCAAATACATGGAACTTATAGATATCGGAAAAATTCACTCACTCTCAACAAAGAACATTTATATGAATACAGACACACCATAGGCTTGCCCCTAGTGTAATACTCCACTAATCGAGTTATTAAATCATAGATCAAGAGGTCTTTAAGGGTTGTAATGTAGTCTATGGGACAGGTAGGATACTTTTGGTTATAGTGACTAGCCTCCCTAAGCACTTTTTCTTTTCATTTTCACAATTTCCCTTTTTTTGTTTACTTCCTTATGTCTCCCGTAAACATTCCTTTAGCTTTCTTCACTTTTAACCCCCACTTTTCTCTTATTGATGTAACTGGCCTTTCTAATTATTATTAATATTTTTTTTTTACATATTCATCAATATAGCTCTTTGTTTCATTGCTTTGCAACATTATTTTGGACCAGTCCACTATTTTCTATCATTAATTCTTGATTTTCCCTTTTTCAATTTCCCTTCACCTCACACTTAAACTTTTGCATATTCATTACAATACAAGTGCTTCTATGAGGTAAAGTAGAACATTATACATATTTGATGAATATTCAAGGGTTATCAAAGAATAGGCTTAAGCTCAAAAGGGTTAACTCAGATATAATGTACGGGTGAATTCATGTCTATTGGTTTATGGGGTAACACAAAGAAATGCCTCTATCCTTTCTACAACCAAACAACTTCTATTTCGCTTTGCAAACACACAGGGCAAGTTCTAGGCATCATGTACAACGTACAATGTAAGTAAAAACCTCACACACACATGGCATGCAACTCATTTGGAATCCAGTTTATCTACAAAGTCCTATCGATGTTCAAGCAAACATTATTGTGCAATTTAAGGCATATTGAGATTCTACAGTCAAGCTTAGAAGATACATTCTCAAGTTTAATTTACGCTTTTGCTAATGTGCATATTCGGGGTTACATGTTGCCCTTTTACCTCTAATCCTAAGAAAAGAAAGAAAGAAAAAACAATCTATCTAACCCGGTTCAAATAAAAACCCTTGGAAAAGAACCGTGGTCAAAAGAAAAACCAAGGGGGAGATGATACATTACCTATAAAAATAAAATAAAAGAAAGAAAAATTCCTACGCGGACTACTTCCCTCAAGAGTACTTGTCCTAAATAGTCCGTCATCAGGAAGACTCCTCTACTCATATTTTTTTGAATATTTTTTTGAATTTTATGATTTTTTTGTGTTTTTATTATTTTATATTACTGCTACAACTAATATATAAGATAAGTCACCCACCCCACATTTAAAGATATGTCATGTCCCCATGACATTAATAAAAATTAAAGCACAAAAGGGGCAAGAAAACTTACCTGAGACTCACTCGGAGTCGGAGACGGTGGATGGGTCGACATGACATGCTCGTCCAAGTGCTCTGAACCATGCCATAAACCTATTTTCTGACTGCGCTTGCCTTGTTGACATGGCGTCTAGCCGTGTGTGCAAGCCATTAACGAAGATGCGCAGATCAACAACCTCCTCCTCCATGGACCTAAGCATAGGTCGTGTGGACTCGGACCTAGACATACTTGCTCCACGAGGAGCAGGCCTGGAGGGTCCGGCTGAATCCGTGGAGTGCCTGGCCCGGGCAACCGGTACAGGGTCGTCCTCCTTATCTAAGTCAATTAGGGTAGTGTCTTGTCCAACCCGGATTGTAGCAGCTCCAAATGGAGCTTTTGGTAGTAGCTCACCATCAGCATCAGTTACTGGGGTATGATGAATGAGACACAGTGTAGTGACAAGAGATGGGTAATAAAAACCCTTGGCAGTGAGGGATCCCCTCAATACCATCTCATCACTAACTACGCGGGCGATATCATCATCCCGATGTGTTACAAAACACCATGTCAAAACTGCCCTATTAAAGTTAACATCCGTGGTGTTACTCGAGGGCAAGATACGGCTGAAAATTATGGAGAACCAACATTTGGCTATGTGTGTAAAGCAGTTAGAGTGCAGAGTCTTATTTCTAATCCACACTAGGATGTCGTCTACACATAAGGCCTCTATTAGCATGTCCCATGTGACACCAGGCCTATCATGGTAATAGTCGACATCACTAGTGTGCAATGGCAGTCTAAGTACCTGCCTAATAGTAGGAATATGGGCATTGACCCACTTACCTCTGACGAATACTTCTCTGACCATAGCATAAGGAGCATTGGCGTAGAATTCCCGGACAAGCATCTTGTTCAACTTAGGAGGTGAGTCAAAGAGGAACTCCATCTCGCGCCTACGAATCTCATCATATATTTCTGGCTTCTCTGAGCAGATAGCTATCCGGTCACCTTCTACCTCTTGGAGCCACTTCTTGGTTGCTTTAATGTTAAATCCATTCTCCGCTTCTTCACAAGTAAACCTAGACTCGTCATAAGTCGGTTGCCTAGATGAGCTAGCACCATGTCAAGCTCTCTTTGGGGCCATGATCCTGCACAAATAAGATAGCCAAAAATTTTGTAACCCGTTAGTCATCGGAAGGCTACTCAGACTTCGCCATCCGTGAGATATCACAATTGACCATTTTTTTCGTGCAATTACCTCATACTCCTCTATTTAGATTCTTTATCTAACTATTTTACACATGCCTATTCAAGCACCCCACACTTAGTTATTAGAACACTTCTAACATTACCCAATTGACTTAATCCATCCCCAAAAAAATACACCATTACCAATTCATGAGTTGGGCATTATTTCTCCTAAAACTACATTAATACATTATGAACAATAATAATTTTTCCCAACTTGGCTAACCAACGAACATACATGGTGTAAATACTATTTGGGTTTTCAAACCATAAAATTAGCATCATAAACATAATTGAAGACCAAACAACTTATTCTTTACCAAACTTCCATCATATAACAAGGTTCTTTAGAAGAAAATCATGGAAACATGTAATGTGCAAAAGAAACCAAGTCATATTCAAGATTTATCCTAAACAAACAATATCTAATTAATTCTACAAAATAAATAATCATGAACTAAAAATAAAAACAAAATAAAAGAGAAAAAAGTAGAGAAACTTACAAGTGATAACAATGGAGGAGTAAGGAGGAAGAAGGGGATGATTTGGAGAAGAGGGGTTGGGAAATTTTTAGAGAGAAGGGAGAGGATTTGAAGTTAGAGAGAGAGAGAAATTGGAAGAGGTGGGCAGCTATGTTGAGTTATGGGAGAGGGGGTTTAGGTTTTTTAGGGTTTAAAGAAGGGGTGGGGAAAATAAAAAAAAACATTATTTTTAGCTGATCGCGGAATTGGTCGGGACTGTTCGCGGTTCGTTCGCGGCCGCGGATGGACCGCGAACAGTCGAGATTCAGAGAGGACAATTTTTCGCGGTTGGTTCGCGGCCGCGAATGGACCGCGAATAGAGAAAGTTCAGAGAGGTCATTTTTCCGCGGTTCATCCGCGGTCGCGGATAGACCGCGGACAGTGCCCCTCTCTGAATTTTTTTCTCAATTGTCAGCAAAATTTTTGTTTCTTTCTTATTTTATTTTATTAAATACTACTAAGATAAAAATACTTACAACATGTTCGTGGGTTTCCTCCCACGTAGCGCCTAATTTAACGTCGCGGCACGAATCAACTTAGCACATTTTAAGGCTCGCTAGACCCTTGAGGTTCATCCAACCGCAATTCTACCTTGTCCTCCATGTCATCCAGGCCTATGTAAGGTTTTAACCGTTGTCCGTTTACCTTGAATGTACGTGATCCATCCATAGTTTGAATTTCCACAGCTCCTGACTCAAATGCCTCAATTACTTTGAATGGTCCTGACCACCTTGATTTCAATTTACATGGGAACAATCGTAATCTTGAATTGTATAGTAGTACTTTGTCCCCGTTTTTGAAGTTCCGCTCAATGATATTTTGATCATGAATCCGTTTCATTCTCTCTTTATGCAATCTAGTACTTCCAAACGCCAGATACCGAAATTCTTCTAATTCATGCAACCTAGTTAGCCTTGCTTTACCTGCTTCATCCAAGTTGAGATTCAATTGTTTCAGTGCCCACCAAGCTTTGTGCTCTAATTCGACCGGTAAGTGACAAGCTTTACCAAACACCAATTTGTGTGGAGACATGCCAATGTGTGTCTTGAATGTTGTTCTATAAGCCCATAGTGCGTCATCAAGCTTTCTGGACCAGTCGGTTCTTGTGGCGTTCACTGTTTTAGTCAGTACACTTTTTATCTCCCTGTTGGAGACCTCAACTTTCCCACTAGTTTGCGGGTGATATGGAGTGGCCACACGGTGTTTAACATCATACTTGGCTAATAATTTCTCAAAAGCTCGGTTGCAAAAATGTGTTCCCCTGTCATTGATGATAGCCTTTGGAGTCCCGAACCGGGTGAAAATATTCTTCTTCAAAAATCCCACTACCACCTTATAAACACTGTCGGCAAATAGAACCCGGCCTTAAGTATTTTGGCAGCTGTCCGTATTCCTCCAAAGTGACCACAGTATGCTGAAGCATGACATGCCTGCAAAACAGAAGATTTTTCTATCTCGGGGACGCATCTCCGGATCATGTTATCAAGACATATCCTAAACAAATATGGTTCATTCCAATAATAATACTGTAACGACCCGACCGGTCGTTTTAGAAAATTAGAGGTCATAAGGAACAATACCACTGGCTAGGCAATTAGCATAGTCAGTATACCATGGTGTTTCAAGGAGTGTGGTGGCGAGCAGCTGCTCATCTAGAAAGGTTTCCAGAATTTCCCCACTCTCTTTGACAAGTTCCGCTCCTTCAAGTCTTGACAAATGGTCAGCGACTTGATTTTCAGTACCTTTTCTATCCCAAATTTCGAGGTCGAACTCTTGGAAAAGCAACACCCAACAAATCAGGTGCGGCTTAGAGTCCTTTTTATCAATTAAAATATCTTAAAGCTGCATGGTCTGTGTATACGATTACCTTTGATCCTATGAGATAGGACCGTAATTTGTCGAATGCCAACATGACCGCAAGCATCTCATTTTCCATCATTGTGTAGTTTAGCTGTGCTCAACTCAGAGTTCTACTTGCATAGTATTTTGGATGCATCAGCTTGTCTTTCCTTTGGCCCAGCACTGCCCCTACTGCATAGTCACTTGCATCACACATTAGCTCAAAAGGTTGCTCCCAGTCGGGGGCAATGATGATGGGTGATGTGACCAACCTCTTCTTTAGTTCCTCAATAGCAATCCTGCATTCATCAGAAAAAACAAAAGGGTGATCTTTGACAAGTAACTTACAGAGAGGGTTTGATATTTTGGAGAAGTCTTTGATGAACCTCCGGTAAAAATCGGCGTGTCCAAGAAAGCTTCTTATGGCCTTGATGGATATTGGTGGAGGCAACTTTACAATGAAATCAATTTTAGCATGGTCTACCTCAATGCCTTTGCTTGAAACCCGGTGCCCCAATACTATACCTTCTTGTACAATAAAATGGCACTTCTCCCAGTTTAGCACTAAGTTTGTTTCCATGCACCGTTTTAGCACTCTAGTCACATTGGCAAGGCATTCATCGAATGAATTCCCTACCACTGAGAAATCATCCATGAACACCTCCATAATGTCTTCCACCATGTCGGTGAAAATAGCCATCATGCACCTTTGGAATGTGGCGGGTGCATTGCATAGTCCGAATGGCATCCTCCTGAAGGCAAATATGCCATATGGGCATGTGAAGGAGGTCTTCTCTCTATCTTTGAGGGCTATGGAGATTTGATTTTACCCCGAGTATCCATCCAGAAAGCAAAAATGGGACCTCATGTAGTCCAGAATTTGTTCAATGAAGGGAAGTGGGAAGTGATCTTTGCGGGTGGCTAGATTCAACTTCCTGTAGTCCATGCATATTCTCCATCCGGAGACGGTTCTTGTTGAAATCAATTCATTGTTCTCGTTATTCACTACCGTCATGCCTCCTTTCTTTGGCACACATTGGACTGGGCTAACCCAGCTGCTGTCTGAGATTGGGAAGATGATTCCCGCATCTAGCCACTTTATTACTTCCTTCTTCACCACTTCCTTCATGTTGGGGTTCAGCCTTCTTTGATGTTCCCTGGAATGTTTGTGTCCGTCTTCCAAGAGAATTTTATGCATACAATAGGCTGGGTTAATCCCCTTTATGTCTGCCATGGTCCACCCAATGGAAATCTTGCATTCTTTGAGTACATGTATAATCTTTTGGGCCTGCACGTCTAACAAAGTAGATGAGATAATAACAGGTAACGTGGAGTTAGGACCTAGAAATTGTTACATGAGATGTGCTGGTAGTGGTTTAAGCTCGAGCTTTGGTGGCTCTTCTATGGATGGCTTTGCTGGCATGCTCTCTCTTTTCTTTAAGTGTAGAGGTTCGAACTCAAGCTCTCTCTGCCAAAATCCCTTGCCTTCTAGAGATAGTACCCATTCAGCTAAACTTTCACCATTAACCTCTTCCATGTTCATCAGGCATGCTTGAAGTGGATCTTCAATGGTCAACCCTGCATCGTCGGTCTCCACTATCACATCAACTGCATCAATGAGAGAGCAATTTGCGAAGTCACTAGGGCGCCTAATGGATTTTTGCACATTGAATATGATCTCCTCATCATTCAACCTCATCTTGAGTTCCCCAGTTACATAATAAATTATGGCTCTCCCGGTGGCTAAGCATGGTCTTCCTAGGATTATGGGAATTTCTTCGTCGACCTTGCAATCAAGAATAACAAAATCGGCAGGAAACACGAACTTCCCAACCTGGATAAGCACATCATCTATAATACCAAATGGACACTTAATCGTCCTGTCAGCAAGCTGTAAAAGCATAGAGGTGGGTCTGGCTCTCCCAATATCTAACCTCTTATAAATAACTAAGGGCATGAGATTAATGCTTGCAACCAATTCACATAAAGCCTTAGTAAAGGCATAATTCCCTATAGTGCATGGGATGCTGAAACTACCTGGATTAGATAGCTTCTCAGCAATGGGTCTAGAGACCACTGCACTACAAGTCTGAGTAAGTGTTACGGTGGCCATGTCTTGGAAATCAAATTTCCACGTCATCAAATCCTTCATCATCTTAGCATAAACAGGCATTTCTTTTAAAGCTTCAATTAAGGGAATGTTTACCTGGATTTGCTTGAGCATCTCGAAGAACTTTTTGTATTTCTCCTCTTTCTGGTGTTTGGCCAACCTTTGGGGGACTAGTGGTGGATGCCTCTTCTTCACAGTGACTTGGGACTTGTCTTTTTCTATCACTTTCTCATCAATCTGCTGCTCTACCTGTTCAGCTACTTTCTCCATTCCCTGTTTTGCTTCTTTATTTTCAGCAACAGGCTGGACTGTAACTTCTGTCAACCCTGTGGACTCATCCAGTTCAATGGGCAATGGAGTGGATGTCTCAGCCTGTCTGTCGATTTTCTCACTTGCATTCTCAGCATCAAGATCTCTACCACTTCTCAGAGTCACTGCCATTATCTTCATTGGGACTTGATCCTTCGGGTTTGTTTGTGTATCTGTAGGCAAGGTCCCTTGAGCAAAATTGTTGAGAGACATAGCAATATGACCCACCTGTACTTCAATATTATTGATGGCGGCATCATGTGCATCTATCCTCTCATTTGTTTATCATTTGACCCAATTACCTGCTGCATCATAGCTTCCAACCTTGCTAACCCATCGTCATGTCTGCCCCCAGGTGGTGGTGGAGGTGGATGATACCCCTGCTGCTGATTGCCAAAATTCTGAGGTCTAGGATATGGTGCCATGTTGTGTGGTGGCCTCATACCTGCGGCATTAAATTGTGGCTGGAGAGGTCTGTACTGCATTAGAGCCTGTTGGCCCCAATTTTGATTACCTTGTCGCTGCCCTCCATAGTTATCCACATAGTTTATATCCTCATGCTGATGATGATGTTCTTGGTCTGCAGCCCATGGATTACCTATGGGTTGGCTAATGCATGATGTGCATAAACCACCATTGGTAGTATCTACAATGTGAACCTGTTGCTTGACTCCTGATTCTTCCACCTTCTTTGTAAGGAAGCTCATTTGTGTCAACAAAGTTGCCATGTTCTCCTCTAGAGTGTTGGATGGATCTAGAGGTACAGAGTGTACCACTGGTGTGATAGGAGCATTCCTGGACGTCCACCCGGAATTTTGGGCCATCTTGTCTAGCAAATTTTGGCCCTCTCTCCAAGTCTTGCTCAGAAAAGCCCCACCTACTGAAGCATCTACAATGTTCTTCATGCTGTCTGAAAGCCCCATGTATAATCTTTGGCCTAACATCTGCTCTGGAATCCCATGGTGAGGACACATAACAAGCATACCCTTGAATCTGCCACAAGTTTCATGTAATGTTTCCGGTGGTTTCTGCTTGAAGCTCACAATCTCATCAATTTGTTGAGCTATCTTGTTAGGTGGATGAAACTTGTTGTGGAATTGTTTTACTAACTCATCCCAAGTTGCAATGGAGTTTATTGGGAGTGAGTTTAGCCATATCTGTGTTGCTCCTGTAACTGAGAACGGAAAGAGTAATGGAAGGAGTTACATTCGGTTGGCTTTTGTGTCTTAGAGTCCTTTTTATTAATTAAATATCTTAAAGTTGCATGGTTTGTGTATACAATTACCTTTGATCCTATGAGATAGGACCGGAATTTGTCGAATGTGAACACGACCGCAAGCATCTCCTTTTCCGTCACTGTGTAGTTTAGCTGTGCTCTACTCAGAGTTCTACTTGAATAGTATATTGGATGCAT
>JASVEL010007614.1:0-64234 GCA_032618575.1 Nicotiana noctiflora
GTTTGACCTCGCTCGAACAAAGACTCTATCTAAGTGCCTTCGCCATCAAAATAGTCTAGTTCGGGCTCCATGGAACTGACACTCACGCTAAGTGCCTTCACCATTATAATATTGCAGTACGACTACGCTAGAACTGGGAATCAGGCTAAGTGCCTACGCCATCAAAATAGTGTGTTTCAATCTCTCTTAAAGTAGGACTCAATCTATGTTCCTTCACCATCAAGATTGTGCAGTTGGTTCTCGCTTGAACCGGGACTCAGTCTAAGTGCCTTCGTGATCAAAATAGCCGGGACTCAGTCTAAGTGCCTTCGTGATCAAAATAGTGCAGTTCGACCTCGCTTGAACTGGTAATTAGGTAAAGTGCCTAAACAATCATAACAGTGCATTCTCACCTCTCTCAAACTGGGACACAAGCTAAACGCCTTTTCCATAAAAATTATGCAGTTCGATCTCGCTCGAATTGGGACTCAGGTTAAGTGCCTTCGCTATCAAAATAGTGCAGTTCGATCTTGCTCGAACTAGGACTCATGCTAAGTGCTTTCGCCATAAAAATAGTATAGTTCGACCTTTTTCGAATTGGGAATGAAGCAAAGTGCCTTTGGTTTGAAAGTAGTTCGACCTTTTTCGAATTGGGAATGAAGCAAAGTGCCTGTGGTATAAAAATAGTGTTGTTCAACCTTGTTCGGACTAGGACTTATGCTAAGTACCTTTTCCATAAAAAAGCGCAGTTCGACCATGCTTAAATCTGGATTTATGAGAAGTTCCTTCGACTTCAAAACAGTGCAATTCGACATCGCTCAAACTGGGATTCAGGCGAAGTTCCTTCGCAATCAAAATAGTGAAGTTTGACCTCACATGAACGAGGACTCAAACTAAATGCCTTATCCATTAAAATAGTATAGTTCGACCTCGCTCAAACTGGGACTCAGGCTAAGTACCTTCACCATAAAAAATGTGTAGTTCGAACTCGCTCGACTGGGAATCAGTAAGTGCCTTCGCCTTCAAAATAATGTAGTTTGACCTCGCTCAAACTAGGACCTACGCTAAGCGCCTTCACCATTGAAATAGTGTAGTTCGACCTTGCTCGAACCGGGATGCCAAGTGGCTTCGCCATTAAAAAAGTGCAGTTTGACCTTGCTCTAACTATGATTCTATCTTAGTGACTTCGCCATCAAAATATTGTAGTTCGACATTGCTGGAACTAGGACTCAGTCTAAGTGCCTTAACCTTCAAAATAGTGTTGTCCGACCTCGCTTGAACTGGGAATCAGAATAAGTGCCTAAGCCATCAAATCAATGCATTTCAACTTCTCTCGAACTGGGACTCAGGATAAGTGTCCTCGCCATCAAAATTGTCTAGTTTGATCTCGCTGGAACTGGGACTCAGTCTAAGTGCCTACACCATCAAAATTATGCAGTTCGACCTTGCTCGAATTAGGATTCAGTTTAAGGGCCTTCATAATGAAAATAGTGTAGTTCGATCTTGCTTGAATTGGGACTCAAGCAAAGTGCCTTCGCCATCAAAATAGTGTTGTTCGACCTTGCTCGAACTGGGACTTAGGCTAAGTGCCTTCGACATAAAAAAAGTGCAGTTCGACCTCGCTCAAATCGGGACTTAGGCTAAGTGCCTTCGCCATCAAAATAACGTAGTTTGACCTTGCTCGAATAGTGACTGTGGCTAAGCGCCTTCGCCATCAAAATGGTGCAGTTCAACCTCGCTCGAACATGTAATCAGGCAAGTGATGTACTTATCAAAATAGTATAGTTCGACCATGCTCAAACCATGAATCAAGATAAGTGCCTTTGCCATAAAAACGATGCAGTTCAACCTTTTTCGAACACGGAATCAGGCTAAGTTCCTTCCCCATCAAAATAGTGCAGTTCGACCTTGCTGGAACTAGGACACGGGCTAAATGACTTCGCCATCAAAATACTGCAGTTCGACCTCGCTTGATATCGGAATCAGGCAAAGTGCCTAGGCCATCCAAATAGTGCATTTCGACCTCTCTCGAACTAGGGCTTAGGATAAGCGCCTTCGCCATCAAAATTGTGCAGTTCGATCTCGATCGAACCGGGTTTCATTTTAAGTGTTTTCGCCACCAGAATAAAGTAGTTTAACCTTGCACGAACTGGGACTCAGGCTAAGTGTCGCCATCAAAATAGTGCAGTTTGACCTTGTTCAAACTAGGACTTAGGCTAAGTGCCTTTGCCATCAAAACAATGCAGTTCGGCCTTGCTCGAACCGAGACTCAAGCTAAGTTCCTTTGCCATCAAAATAGTGCAGTTTGACCTCGCTCTAACTAGTACACTATCTGAGTGCCTTTTCCATCAAAATAGTGCAGTTCGACCTAGTTGGAACTGGGAAACAAGCCAAGTGCCTTTTTCTTCAAAATAGTGCAGTTCAACCTCGCCCGAACTGGAAATCAGGCTAAGTTCTGCCGCCATCAAAATAATGCATTTTGACATCTCTCGAACTGCGACTCGTGCTAAGAGGCTTCGCCATCAATATTGTGTAGTTAGATCTCGCTTGAACCGGGACTCAGTCTAAGCGCCTTCCCCATAAAAATAGTGCAGTTTGACCATGCTCGAACTGGACATAGGTTAAGTGCCTTCGCCATCAAAATAGTGCAGTTTGACCAAGCACAAACTGGGACTCAGGCTAAGTTCCTTTGCCATCAAAATAGTGCAGTTTAACCTCTCTCAAACAAGGACCTAGACTAAGTGCTTCACCATTGAAACACTGCAGTTCGACCTTGCTCGAACCAGGACTCAAGCTAAGTGCCTTCACCATCAAAATAGTGCAGTTTGACCTCGGTCTAACTATGACTCTATCTAAGTGCCTTCACCATCAAAATAATGCATTTCAACCTCGATGGAACTAGGACTCAGGCTAAGTTCCTTCGCCTTCAAAATAGTGTAGTTTGACCTCGCTCGAACTAGGAAAGAGGCTAAGTGCCTAAGCTATCAAAATAGTGCATTCAACCTCTCTCGAACTGGGACTCTGGCTAAGTGCCTTCACCATCAAAATTTTGCACTTCGTTCTCGCTCGAACCAGGACTCAGTGTACGTGACTTCTCCATCAAAATAGTGCAATTCGACCTTGCTCAAACTAGGACTCAAGATAAGTGCTCTCGCCATAAAAATAGTGCAGTTCGACCTTTTTCGAATTGGGACTGAAGCAAAGTGCCTTCGGTGTCAAAATAGTATTGTTTGACCTTGCTCAGACTAAGACTTATGCTAAGTACCTTCGCCATAAAAACAGCACAGTTCGACCACGTGTGAATCGGGACTTAGGATAAGTGCCTTCGCCATCAAAACAATGCAGGTTGACATTGCTCGACCTGTGACTTATGCTAAGTGCCTTCACCATCAAAATGGTGCAGTTCGACCTCGCTCGAACTGGGAATCAGGCCAAATGCCTTTGCAATCAAAACAGTATAGTTCTACCTTGCACCAATCGCGGCTCAAGCTAAGTGCCTTCGCCATCAAAAAATTGTAGTTCAACCTTTCTCGAATCGGAACTCAGGTTAAGTGCCTTCCCCATCAAAATAGTGCAGTTCTACCTCGCTCAAACTGGGAATCAGGAAAGTGCCTACGCAATCAAAATAGCACATTTCAACCTCTCTCGTACTGGGACTCAGGCTAAGCGCATTCTCCATCAATATTGTGCAGTTCGATCTTGCTCGAACTGGGACTCAGGCCTAAGTGACTTCACCATCAAAATAGTGCAGTTCAACCTCGCTCAAACCGAGACTCAAGCTAAGTGCCTTTGCCATCAAAATAATGTATTTCAACTTTGCTCAAACTGGGACTTAGTCAAATTGCCTTCACCATCAAAATAGTGCAAATTGACCTCGCTCGAACTGGGATGCAGGTAAGTGCCTTCGCCATCAAAATAGTGCAGCTTGACCTCGCTCAAACTAGGACCTACGCTAAGTTCCTTTGACATCAAAATAGTGAAGTTCGAATGTACTTGAACATGGACTTAAGCTAAGTGACTTTGCCATCAAAACAGTATAGTTTGATCTCGCTCGAACTAGGAATCTATCAAAGTGCCTTTCGCCATCAAAATAGTCTAGTTCAACCTCCTTGGAACTGAGACTCAGGCCAAGTGCCTTCGCCATCAAAATAGTACAGTTTGACTTTTGCTCGAACTTTGAATCAGGTTAAGTGCCTACGCCAGTAAAATAGTGCATTTCAAACTCTCATAAACTGGGACTCAGTCTAAGTGCCTTTGGCATCAAAATTCTGTACTTTGTTCTCGCTCAAACCGGGATTCAGTCTAAGTGCCATCACGATCAAAATAGTGCATTTCAACCTTGATCAAATTGGGACTTAGGCTTAGTGCCTTTACCATAAAAATAGTGCAGTTCAACCTTGCTCGAATTGGGACTCAAGCTAAGTGCCTTCACCATCAAAATAATGATTTTTGACCTTGTTTGGACTGGGACTTAGGCTATGTTCTATCGTATCAAAACAATGCAGTTCGACCTCGATCGAATTGGGACTTAGGCTATGTGCTTTCGCAATCAAAATAGTGCAGTTCGACCTTGCTCGAACAGTGACTCAGGCTAAGTGCCTTCGCCATCAAAATAGTGCAGTTTGACCTCGCTCAATCTGGGAAACAGGAAAAGTACCATCGCCATCAAAACAATGTAGCTTGACCTTTCCTAAATCGGGACTCCTGCTAAGTGCTTTCGCTATAAAAATAGTGTAGTTTGACATTGCATAAACCGGGACTCAGGCTAAGTGCCTTCGCCATCAAAATAGTGTAGTTTAAACTCGCTCAAACTAAGAATCAGTTGAAGTGCCTTCACCCACAAAATAGTGCACTTTGACCTTGCTCAAACCGTGACTAAAGCTAAGTGCCTTCGCCATCAAAATAGTGTAGTTTGACCTCACTTGAACTGGAACTGAGGCTAAGTATATTCGCTATCAAAATAGTGCACTTCAATCACGCTCAAACTAGGATTTAGTCTTAGTGGCTTATCCATCAAAATAGTGTAGTTTGACCTTGCTCAAACTGGGACTCAAGCTAAGTGCCTTCGCCATCAAAATAGTGCAGCTCGACCTTGCTAGAAATGGGACTCAAGCTAAGTGCCTTCACCATCAAAATAGTGTAATTCGACCTCACTCGAAATGGGACTCGGGCTAAGTGCCTTCGCTATAAAAATAGTGTAGTTCAACCTCACTCGAACAGGGACTCAGGCTATGTGCCTGCACCATCAAAATAGTGCAGTTCGAGCTCGGTAAAACTAGGACTCAAGCTACATGTCTTCACAATCAAAAGAGTGCATTTCGACCTTGCTTGAACAGGGACTCTTCACCATCAAAATAGTGCATATCAACTCGAACATGGACTCAAGCTAAGTGCCTTCACCATCAAATAATACAGTTCGACCTTGCTTGAACTAGGACTCAAGCTAAGTGCTTTTGCCATAAAACCAATGCAGTTTGACCTCACTCGAACTAGGACTCTAGCTAAGTGCCTTCGCTAATAAAATAGTGCAGTTCCACCACGCTGGAACAGGGACTCATGTTAACTGAATTCGCCATCAAAATAGTGTGGTTCGAGCTCACTCAAACTGGGAATCAAGCTAAGTGTCTATGCCATCAATATAGCGCATTTTGGCCTCTCTCGAACTAGGACTCGGGCTAAGCGCCTTCTCCATCAATATTGTGTAGTTCGATCTTACTCGAACCGGGACTCAGGCTAAGTGGCTTCGCCATAAAAATAGTGCAATTCAACCTCGCTCAAACTGATACTCATACTAAGTGCCTTCACCATCAAAATAGTGTATTTCAACCTCGCTCAAATTGGGACTCAGGCTAATTGCCTTCACCATCAAAATAGTGCAGTTTGACCTCACCCGAATAGGGACGCAGGCTAAGGGACTTCGCCATAAAATAGTGCAGTTTGACGTCGCTCAAACGGGACCTATGCTAAGTTCCTTTGCCATCAAAATAGTATAGTTCGACCTTACTCAAACAACAACTCAAGCTAAACAGTACAGTTTGATCTCGCTCAAACTAGGACTCCGTCTAAGTGACTTTGCCATCAAAATAGTCTAGTTCGACCTCCTTGGAACCGAGACTCAGGCTAAGTTCCTTCGCGATCAAAATAGTTCAGTTTAACTCTGCTCAAAATAGGAATCAGGCTAAGTCCCTACGCCAGCAAAATAGTGCATTTTAACCTCTCTTAAACTGGGTCTCAGTCTAAGTGCCTTCGCCATCAAACTTGTGTAGTTTGTTCTCGCTCGAACCAAGACTCTGTCTAAGTGCTATCGCGATCAAAATAGTGCAGTTCAACCTTGCTCGAACTGGGACTGAGGCTTAGTGCCTTCACCATAAAAATAGTGCAGTTCAACCTTGCTCGAATTGGGACTCACGCTAAGTGCCTTAGCCATCAAAACAGTGTTGTTTGACCTTGTTTGGACTGGGACTTATGCAATGTTCTATCGCATCAAAACAACGCAGTTTGACCTCGATCGAATTAGGACTTAGGCTATGTGCCTTCACCATCAAAATAGTGCAGTTCGGCCTTGCTTGAACAGTGACTCAGGCTAAGTGCCTTCGCCATCAAAATAGTGCAGTTTGACCTCGCTCAATCCGGGAAACGGGCAAAGTGCCATCGCCATCAAAACAATGTAGTTTGACCTTTCCTAAATTGGGACTCACGTTAAGTGCTTTCCCCATAAAAATAGTGTAGTTCGATATTGCTTAAACCGGGACTCAGGCTAAGTGCCTTCGCCATCAAAATAGTGCAGTTTAAACTCGCTCAAACTAGGAATCAGTTGAAGTGCCTTCACCATAAAAACAGTGCACTTTGACCTTGCTCAAACCGCGACTCAAGCTAAGTGCATTCGCCATCAAAATAGTGCAGTTTGACCTCACCCGAACTGGAACTGAGGCTAAGTATATTCGATATCAAAATAGTGCAGTTCAATCACGCTCAGCCTAGGACTTAGTCTAAGTGTCTTATCCATCAAAATAGTGTAGTTTGACCTTGCTCAAACTGGGACTCAAGCTAAGTGCATTCGCCATCAAAATAGTGCAGCTCGACCTTGCTAGAAGTGGGACTCAAGCTAAGTGCCTTCACCATCAAAATAGTGTAATTCGACCTCACTCGAACTAGGACTCGGGCTAAGTGCCTTCACTATAAAAATAGTGCAGTTCGACATGGCTCGAACAGAGACTCAGGCTAGGTGCCTGCACGATCATAATAGTGCAATTCGACCTCGATCAAACTAGGACTCAAGCTACATGTCTTCACAATCAAAATAGTGCATTTCGACCTTGCTTGAACAGAGACTCTTCGCCATTAAAACAATGTAGTTTGACATTTCCTAAATTGGTTCTCAAGCTAAGTTCCTTGGCCATCAAAATAATACAGTTCGACATTGCTTAAACTGAGACTCAGGCTAAGTGTCTTTGCCGTCAAAATAGTGCAGTTTGAACTAGCACAAAGTAAGAATTAGATGAAGTGCCTTTGCCAACAAAACAGTACAGTTTGACCTTGGTCAAACTGCAACTCAAGTTAAGTGCCTTCGCCATAAAAATTGTGCGGTTTGACCTCACTCGAACTGGGACTAAGGCTAAGTATATTCGCAATCAAAGCACTGCAGTTCAACCTCGCTCTAACTGGAACTTAGTCTAAGTGACTACGCCATCAAAATAGTAGTTTGATCTTGCTCAAACTGGGACTCATTATAAGTGCCTTCGCCATAAAAATAGTGCAGTTCGACCTTGCTAGAAACTGGACTTAGGCTAAGTGCCTTCACCATCAAAATAGTGTAATTCGACCTCGCTCGAACTGGAACTCAGGCCAAGTGTCTTTGCTATAAAAATAGTGCAGTTTGATAACGCTCGAACAGGGACTCAGGCTAAGTGCATGCACCAATAAAATAGTGCAGTTAGACCTTACTCAAACTGGGACTCAAGCTACATGTCTTCACCATCTAAATAGTGCGTTTTGACCTTACTCGAACAGGGATTTTTCACCATCAAAATAGTGCATTTTGGCCTTGCTCGAATAAGGACTCAAGCTAAGTGCCTTCGCCATCAAATAGTACAGCCGAACTTGCTCGAACCAACACTCAAGCTAAGTGCCTTCGCCATAAAAACAATGCAGTTTGACCTCACTCGAACTAGGACTCTAGCTAAAGGCCTTCGCCATTAAAATAATGCAGTTCCACCTTGCTAGAACAGGGACTCATGTTAACTGACTTTGCTATCAAAATAGTGCGGTTCGACCTCACTCAAACTAGGAATCAGGCTAAGTTTCTACGCCATCAAAATAGCACATTTCGGCCTCTCTCGAATTGGGACTCAGGCTAAGCGCCTTCGCCATCAAAATTGTGCAGTTCAATCAAGCTCGAATAGGGACTCGGGGTAACTGTCTTCACCATCGTAATAGTGTAGTTAGACCTTGCTTAAACCGGGTCTCATCCTAAGTCCTTCGCTATAAAAATAGTGTAGTTCGACCTCACTCGAATCGGGACTCATGCTAATTGCCTTCACCATCAAAATAGTGCAGTTTGACCTTGTTTTAACTAGTACTCAGGCTAAGTGCCTTCGCCGTCAAAATAGTGCAGTTTTACCTCGCTCAAACTGGGACCTAGGCCAAGTTCCTTCGCCATCAAAATAATTCGACCTTGTGCGAACTGAGACTCAAGCTAAGTGCCTTCACCATCAAAACAGTACAGTTTGACCGCGATCGAACTAGGACTCTATCTATGTGTTTTCGCCATAATAATAATCCAATTCGACCTCCCTAGAATAAGGACTTAGGCTAAGTGCCTTCACCATCAAAATAGAATAGTTCGACTTCTCTCGAACTGGGAATCAGGCTAAGTACCTACGCCATCAAAATAGTGCAATTCAACCTTTGTCAAACTGGAACGCAAGCTAAGTGTCTTCGCAATCAAAATTGTACAGTTCGATCTCGCTCGAATTGGGACTAAGTCTGAGTGCCTTCGCCATCAAAATAGTGAAGTTCGACCTTGCTCAAATTGGGACTTAGGCTATGTTCTTTCGTCATCAAAATTGTGCAGTTCGACCTTGCTCGAATTGCGAGTCAAGCTAATTGCCTTCACCTTCAAAACAGTATTGTTCGACCTTGCTTGGATCAATACAACAAAAGGGATACTAGTCAGACAAAACCCCCAACACCACATTGTGATCAGTGCGGCAAGGCCCACTTTAGACTGTGCCGTCGAGGTTCTGATGCGTGTTATTCTAGGGGACAACCTGGCCATATGATGCGAGATTGTCCTAACAGGGGAGGTGATGGTATGGCTCAGCCGACTAGATCTGTGTCTGGTTCTTCCTCATCAGTTCGACCTCCAGCATGGGGTTTTCAGCAGTCGACAGGTCGTGGTAGAGGTAGAGGTGCAGGGCCGAGTTCGAGTGGTGCTCAAAATCAACTTATACTCTAGTAGGTCGAAGGGATCTCGAGTCATCTCCAGATGTTGTTACAGGTATATTTTATGTGTTTTCTTATGATGTATATGCATTTATTGATCCGGGGTCTACATTATCATATGTTACACCCTTTGTGGCTAATTAGTTTGGCATTGAACCTGAATTGATAAGTAAACCCCTTGCGGTATCTACTCCAATAGGAGATTCTGTGATTGCTAGAAGGGTATATAGAGGTTGCACTGTGATGATTTGTAGTCGTCAAACCTCGGCAAATTAATTTGAGTTAGAAATGGTTGATTTTGATGTGATACTGGGAATGGACTGGTTGGCCTCACGCTATGCAAATGTTGACTATCGTATGAAGATGGTTAGGTTTCAATTTACTGGTGAACCTGTCATTGAATGGAAGGGGAACATTGCCACATTGAAAGGTAGGTTTATTTCCTACCTTAAGGCAAGGAAAATAATCTCAAAAGGTTACATTTATCATCTTGTTCGCATTAGGGATGCGGAGGCGAAGCTGCCTACTCTACAATCTATCCCCGTGGTCAATGAATTTCCAGATGTTTTCCCAAATGAACTCCTAGGCCTTCCTCCAGAAAGGGAGATTGAGTTTAGCATTGATGTGCTGCCTGACACGCAATCGATCTCTATCCCTCAATATAGAATGGCCCCGGCAGAGTTGTGAGAGTTGAAGGCGCAGTTAAAGGACTTGCTGGATAAGGGCTTCATTAGGCCTAGCACTTCACCTAGGGGTGCACTAGTCCTATTTGTGTGGAAGAAAGATGGGTCATTACGAATGTGTATCAACTATAAGCAGTTGAATAAGTTTAATATAAAGAATAAGTATCCACTTCCAAGAATTGACGACCTGTTTGACCAACTCCAGGGTGCCAAGTATTTCTCCAAGATTGACTTACGTTCAGGGTATCATCAGGTGAGGGTTAAGGAGAAGGATATTCCAAAGACGGCCTTTCGGACAAGATATGGGCACTTTGAGTTCTTGGTGATGTCGTTCGGGCTAACAAATGCCAAGTAGCTTTTATGGATCTCATGAATACTATATTCAGGCCCTATCTTGATGTGTTCGTGATTGTATTAATTGATGACATTCTGGTGTATTCTCGTTCGGAGGAGGAACATGCGGGCCACTTGCGGATAGTATTACAGATGTTTCATGATCGTAAGTTATATTCTGAGCTCGCCAAATGTGAATTCTATCTGAACTCAGTAGCATTCCTTGGCCATGTGATATCCGACGAGGGTATTAGTGTCGACACTCAGAAAATTGATGCAGTAAAGAATTGGTCGAGTCCTACAACACCATTAGAAGTCTGTAGCTTCCTGGGGCTAGCAGGATATTATAGGCCATTTGTAGAGGGGTTTTCCTCTATATCAACACATTTGACTAAGTTAACACAGAAAGCTACCAAGTTCCAGTGGTCTAACACTTGTGAACGTAGTTTTCAGGAGCTGAAGGATCGATTGACATCCGCATCGGTGCTCACTCTCCCTAAAAGAACAGAAGGATATGTGGTATGTTGTGATGCATCAGGTATAGGTTTGGGGTGCGTGTTGATGCAGCATAGCAAGGTGATTTCATTTGCATCAAGACAATTGAAGAAGCATGAAAAGAATTATCCAACCCATGATTTGGAATTGGCTGTAGTAATATATGCTTTGAAGATATGGCGGCATTACTTACACGGCGTCCATGTTGACATCCACACGGATCACAAGAGTCTACAATACATCTTCAAGCAGAAAGAGTTGAATTTGAGGCAGCGTAGGTAGCTTATATTACTGAAAGACTATGACGCCGAGATATTGTATCATCCCGGTAAAGCCAATAGTGTGGCAGATGCTCTCAGCTGGAGTCAATGGGAAGCTTAGTACATACTGATACAGGTAGATGGGGGTTAACTAAAGAGCTTCATCAGCTAGCCATATTAGACTCATATTGTTAGACTCTGATGACAGAAGTGTTACTGTACAGAATACATCAGAATCATCTTTGCTAGTCGAGGTAAAAGCACATCAATATGAATATCCTATCTTACAACGATTGAGAGAGAACATTCAGTTGTGTAAATTTATGGCTTTTGAGATCGGAGGAGATGGGGCACTGAGATACCAGGGCCGATTATGTGTGCTGAATGTGGCAGGGTTGCGAGAAAAGATTATGAATGAAATTCATCAATCCCGATATTCCATCCATCCTAGCTCAACAAAGATGTATCATGATGTCAAGGAGCAGTATTGGTGGGATAACATGAAAAAGTCTATTGCAGAATTTGTAGCCCTATCCCAATTTTCAACAAGTAAAGATAGAACATCAGAAACCCGGTGGATTGCTTCAAAATATAGAGATTCCGACCTAGAAATGGGAGGTGATTAATATGGACTTCGTTATTGGATTACCTCGATCTTATCATAAGTTTGACTCTATCTGGGTGATAGTTGATCGACTTACAAAATGTGCTCATTTTTCTGCCAGTCAAGACAACTTACTCGGCTGAAGATTATGCGAAGTTGTATATCAAAGAGATTGTTAGGCTTCATGGTGTGTCGATATCTATTATATCTGACCGAGTAGCTCAATTTACGGCTAACTTTTGTAGGTCTTTTCAGAAAGGTTTAGGCACACAGGTGAATCTCAACACTGCATTTCATCCGTAGACTGACGGACAGGCTAAACGTACCATTCAGACATTGGAAGATATGCTATGAGCATGTGTTCTAGATTTTAAGGGAAATTGGGATGACCATATTACACTCATAGAATTTGCCTACAATAATAGCGACCATTCCAGTATTAAAATGGCCCCATATGAGGCACTATATGGGAGGAGATGTAGATCACCAGTTAGATGGTTCAAAGTCGGTGAAACAGATTTATATGGGCCACATTTGATCCACCAAGCCATTGAGAAGGTGAAAGTGACACAAGAACGATTGAGGACTGCACAAAGCAGGCAAAAGTCTTATTCTGATGTTTGACGTCGTGATCTAGAGTTTGAGGTTGGTGATTGGGTTTTCCTGAGGATCTCACCAATGAATGGTGTTATGCGTTTTGGGAAGAAAGGTAAGCTGAGTCCAAGGTATATCGGTCCGTATAAAATTCTTCAACGAATTGGACAAGTTGTTTATGTGTTAGAATTGCCGTCCGAATTAGAATTTGTCCACCCGGTATTCCATGTATCTATGTTGAGAAAATGTATTGGAGACCCTTCTCGAGTTGTCCCTATCAAATATGTTCAAGTTACAGAGGATCTATTATATGAAGAAGTGCTAGTGGCTATATTAGATCGACAAGTCTGCAAGCTGAGAACAAAAGATGTAGCTTCCGTCAAAGTATATTGGACGAACAAGAATATGAAAGAAATGACATGGGAAGTGGAAGAAGAGATGAAGTCTAAATACCCTTACCTATTCCCGAATGATGATAACAAGGATGTTGGTGGAATGCAAGATACATTGTAAAGGTGAAACGGCTTTATGAGGTAAGCAATAACTTGAGAACACTCTTCCTTAATACAAAATGGTGATATGTAAATAATGTCCATATCCATAATGCTTTGTGTAGCCTTGTGAGGCCATACTTTGAGCTTCACTGCTTGCAAATTTTTCTAGTGACCATTTTATAGGGGAAAATTGACCAAAAATTTCCGCTAGAATCCGCGATGATTTGGACTCCCCATAAATCCTTACATTCGAGGACGAATGTTACTAAGGGAGGGAGAGTATTATAACCCATATCCACACATGTTAGTTCATGCCATATGTTAGTTAACACAAATCCAAGAAGGAATTATCCTTGATAAGATAAGAATTTAATCCGATTGATCTTAAGTGATACAAGGGCGCATAAGGGTGATTAACAAGTATTAGAAGTTAAACGAATCAAGGATGTTGTAACTTGTACTATTGGGTAAACCTATAGATGCTTAATATACTCAGGAGGTCATGTTTTAAGGTATTTGAATCATATAATATCCGTATCATAAGTCTTGAAGTCAAACGAGTTATGAAACAAAAGTCGACAAAAGTTATCGCATCTTAGGTTCATAGTTTTACTTAAACTTTAGGTCAAATATTACTAAGATTTTCTCCAATTTACTTAGAATTTGGGAGTTATCTAACAACCAAATTTAATATCTATGAGTCTAGTTTCTAATGCATTAAACCGTTCGTCGATACAATCTCGGATTAGAGAGATATTCGCATGTTCGCGAGACTGCGCCTAGCACCTGGCTATGGGGCCTAGTTAGGCGGTTTAAGACATTTGGATCTATATACGACGCCTCCAACCCGTTTTAAGTCATTTATTTTCACTATATTCAGAACTTAGAACCCTAAGAACACCCTCTCAAGGTTCTCTCAAGCTTTAAGACCCAAACAAAGGGCAAACAACACAAATCAAGTGTCGGGAATCACGTGGCGCTAGTAAGTCTCTTGTTCTTCATGTTGTTGCTCATTTTTGTGTTGTTACAGCTGGTGTGGGGGTGTTTTAAGGGGTTTATGTTCTTTAAATACTCCCTCGAGTTATTAATATCAACCCTAGGTGATTTCAAGCCTTCTAAAGTGATTCTTGTGCCGAACAAAATACTAATTGATTGCTAGCTTCACTTCCTTGTTGTTGTGGCATAATTGGAGGGATATTTCGTGGAGAATTAAGGTCAAATTGGAGTTGTTCTTTCTGTATTAAGATAATGAACCTCTTAGTCTGTATGTATTTACGATTATCCAAGTTGCGGCTAAGTCATTGAAGCTAGAACTTGTGGAATATATATCGAAAGGCTTGGTAGTAATGTTATCGGTTAGTGGACTTTTTTGGGATGTTCAATATGATTAACAATGATGTTGTTTGGGCTGTTTGGGGATTTGTTTCACATGTGGGAATTCATATAAATAGGGGAGGTGCTGTCCGTTTCATCACAAAATAGGTTGTGGTTGGTATATAATAGTTGCGACGCTTAAACGTTAAAATAGTGTCATTTCTCCTATTGTATACTAAGGAGTCGTGACGTTTGCAAAGCTTGAGGTTGGGGCAGTATATACAAGGTATGTGAGGCTATCCCTTTCCTTCTTTCGCATGACTCCGATTGTACATAATGTAATGAACGAGCTTCCAAAGATACTCTACTCTTAGAAGCTAGTAGTACTTACATTGTTTCCCCTCTTTTGGAACGATTGATGTTGATGTTGCTTCTCTTATTATTATGTTATCAATCTTGTCGGTACTTCCTGATTCCTATAAGGTTCATAGTGAAGAGTTAGTCCTAATAAAATGGACATAGGATACCGACCTTACGTCACTCCGAAAGGTCTGCAAGGTGTTTTCATGAGTCGAGCTTGCATTATATATATGTATCTATTTTACTCTACTGAGCCACGTTGTAGTCGGCCAGGTACGGAACCTATTGTGCAACCACTGATCAGTTGGGTTTTACCGAGATCCACATGGCTGGGTACGATTCTACCGAGACTTATAATGGCCGGGTACATTTTTACCGAGCCTATTACGGCCGGGTACGATATGATGATGATGATACCCACAGAGGCGTATGTTTTAAAAGATTATGTATATATACATATGTATCATGCATTTCATGTCAATAGCCCTCAGAGGTACTCAAATGTTACAGGTTGTATATTCTCTATCTCTGTTTACATTAGTCTTCATATTTATGGTTCTCTGCCTTACATACTCAGTACTTTATTCGTACTGACGTCCTTTTGTTTATGGACGCTGCATGTCGTGCTGAAGGTCCTGATAGACAGGCAGGTGCAGCTCCCCCATCACAGTAGGTTGTCCAGTTCAGCGGTGATTGGCGAGATCACTTCTCCGGACTTGCCTTGGTCTTGGTATGCATTTTTTGTTATAGACATTATGGGTATGTCGGGTCCATGTTCCAGCTATGTTGCAGCACTTATATTCCTTTAGAGGCTCATAGACAAGTGTCGACTCATGTATAGTTTGGTATGCCCTGTCGGCTCGTTTTTGTTGTATAGTCTTTCATTTTAGCATGGTAGCTTGTACCATATGTCTATAGTTTCTTGATTGTCTGGTCATCCCATGTTATGTAGCTTCATGCCATCATATTTTATTGTTGGTTGTCCATGATCCATGTCTATCATTTATATTGCTCTCGTCAGCCCTAAAAGATAATAAAGAAGGTTAGATAAAATATACGTTGGTGCTCGGCAAGTATGGTAGGGTGCTAGTCATGGTCCTCATGTTTGGGTTGTGACAATTATTCCCCAACTGGTCCATAGTTTTCTGTCCAATGTGCTCAACCTTTCCCACCGCCTCCACCTTCATGGCGAGCCCCAGCTCCTCAGGATGTCTACCATGCCCACAATGCCTACCCACCATAAAAAACCTACAGAAATCCAAACCGAACCAACTTCCGTCCTGACCCTGAAGTGAAGCTCAGAGAAAAAGAACATTCACTCCTCTGGGAGAATCATATACCAGTCTCTTTCATAGATTGAGAGAATTGGAGATGCTGAACCCCATTGAGCCTAAAATTCCAACCCTCCACCCAAACATTTAGACCAATCTGTCCGTTGTGAATACTGTTTTGGGGCACCAGGACATGACACGGAGAAATTTTGGCACTTAAAGTCTGCAATACAAGAACTCATTGACTCTAGGAGAAATGAGGTGCAAGCTATAGAGACTCTCAACATAACACAAAATCATTTGCCAGCGCATCATGAGACACATATGATAGAGCTAGTACAGTGAGAAAGCTGCAAAAACCCTTCTCAAACAGTGATGACAATTAATGAAAACAACAAGGTCGAGGAGAAAGCTGAAAGTGAGAAAGTGTCAATTGAGCCACCAGCAAAACAGTCATCGGTGATAATTGAGCTCGAGCCAGTAAAACTGATAGTACCTAGGGTGAAGCCCTTACTAACTGTGAAGGGGGCCAATATAGAACCATGGGTTATTAAACCAATTGTTCAGATGCCGGTTGTGAGTACCAAGGTTGTACCTTGGAATTATTACAAGGTAACAATAATGTATAAAGGGAAAGAAGTTAAGGGGAAAATTTGTGAAACTCATGGTTTGACCGGCTCTGGGCGATGTTTTGCCCGGGATGATTTGAGAAAGACAAAAGTGGTGAAAGAGAATCCAGCTTACGTGAAGAAAGCAGTCACCGAGGAAGAAGCTGAGTAATTAAGAAGATGAAAGCTCAAGATTACTCCATAGTTATGCAATTGAGGAAGACGCCCGCTCACATATCATTGTTATCCCTTCTAATTCATTCTGATGAACATAGAAAGGTGTTGATGAAGATTCTAAATGAAGCCCACGTACCATAAAAAATCTTGGTATGTCATCTGGAGAAAATCACAAACAAGATCTTTGAGACAAATAAGATAATATTTTCGGACAGCGGGCTACCGCTAGAAGGGATGAAGCATAATAAAGCACTCTACCTCATGGTAAAATGTGAAGAATATGTAGTGACTCATGTTTTTGTGGACAACGGATCAAGCACTATTATCTATCCATTGTAAACTCTAGGGAAGTCGAAAGTTAATCATGAGAGGATTCACCGACACACTGTATGTGTGAGGGGTTTTGATGGAGGCTAAAAGAACACCATGGGGAATATCATACTAGAGCTTGCTATCGGACCAATGGATTTCATCATGGAGTTTCAAATGCTGGATGTCGTTGTATCATACAACCTTTTGTTAGTACGTCCATGGATCCACGCTGCAAAAACAGTACCATCTTCTTTACATCAAATGGTAAAATTTGAGTGGGAGCAACAAGAAATTATAGTGCACGGGGAAGATGATGTTCGTAGTGCTATTACCCCATTTGAGGAAGTTGAAGGAGATAAAGGTCCATGGGTGTATCAAGTAATGGACACCATGACGATGAATAAAATATCTGAAAGAGAAAATATGCCAGTACCCACCGTGGCCCCTGTAGCGGTCACGATCACCAAAGAGATGATAAAGAATGGATTTTCTCTAGGAAAGGGTTTAGGGGTTACCTTGCAAGGTTTAACACAACCAATTCACCTTCCAGGCAGCACTGATACTTTTGGCATGGATTTCAAGCCAACCATTGCTGATATACAGAGAGCTAAAAATTTGAAAAAGAAAGGGTGGACCATCCCCAAACCTATCCCAAAATTTTACAACTCCTTTGTCAATCATGGCACGCAGAAACGTCTGGCAACTGTCATGCCAAACCATGCAGAGATAAAACCGGATTAAGAGCTTTTAGCAAGATTTGAAAGGTTATTTGAAGACATGAATATGATCGAGACTGGCAAAAGAACAAGCAAAAATGGGTGTTCAATTTGTTGGACCTCACACTATGCTAAATAACTGGTAAGCTACTCCTCTTCCAATCAGGAGGGAGTTGTGGTAGTTAGCTTTTAATATTTCAAGTTAAATGTATCCAACTCTTGTTAACTTTCAATATTTCAATGAAATGCAATTTCTTTTCTTCATCCATTTTTTGCCTTATTTCATTTTTCTTCTTTTTGTACAGTTCAATATTTGCTGATTCCAATGATATGTCATGCATGAAGGATTCCCGGTCCAGTCTTGATAATCGGATAATTATACAGGAAATTGAAAATGAATATAAAGTGGAATATGAGGATGAAGAAGTATTGGAGGAAATTAGTAAATATTTGAGCCATTCTGAAGAAAAACCCAAACCGAACTTAAATGAGATGGAGTCTATTAATTTGGGAAGTGAGGAGAATGTCCAAGAAACAAAGATTAGTGTGCACTTAGAGAATTCACTCAGAAAAATTTGATCAAGTTGTTACATGAGTACAAAGACATATTTGCTTAGTCTTATGAAGACATGCCCGGGCTCAGTACTAACCTGGTGGTACATAAATTGACAATTTATCCAGAATGCCAGCCGGTTAAGAAAAAGTTAAGGAAGTTTAAAATGGATATTAGTGTAAAAATAAAATAGGAGGTCAACAAGCAATTCGAGGAAAAGTTCATATGAGTCACTAAATATCCCACCTGGTTAGCCAATGTTGTGCTTGTTCCAAAGAAAGATGGAAAAACTAGGGTGTGTGTTGATTATCGAGACCTCAACAAAGCTAGTCCAAAGGATGATTTTCCATTGCCAAAAATCCATATATTGATTGACAATTGTGCCAAACTTGAGAATTGTTCTTTCATGGATTGTTATGCAAGTCATCATCAGATCCTGATGGACAAAGAAGATGCAGAAAAGATAGCCTTTATTATGCCTTGGGGGACATACTGCTACAGAGGGATGCCATTTGGTTTGAAGAATGTCGGAGCTACATATATGAGGGAAATAAATGTAAGGCCCCGTAAAAATTTTGTGCATAAAACCTAGTAGCTATAGTGTCATGGGCCGAATAATGTGTTAGGAATGCGTACAATTCTTCAAAACTGTTCGGACCCTTGGTAGTGATTTAAGTTTCAAAAATGTAGAGAATTAATTTTTCCGAAAAGTGTCAAATATGCGGTCAAGAATGCGACCGCAAACCTGTTATGCGGACCACATTCTTGCCGCAAAACGTAACAGAAGCCTCCCAAAAATCATGTTGAAAATGCGGTCGATACGCGATCGCATAGTGAATCTGCGGTGCACTTTGCGACCGCAGATCAAGAATGCGGACCGCATATCGGTCGCATTCTGTAACAGAACTCGAGTCATTTTGAGGCCATTTTGCGGTCACTATGCGGACCGCATGTTGATTCTGCGGTCGCAAAGTGCACCGCAGATTTGCCCCGGCCCAGATTTTTGTAACATTTTGACCCGATCTCTTCTTTAATATAACACATTTCTTCTTCATTTTATCATATCATCTTACCAAAATTAGAGAGAGAAGAGAGGGTTTTTAGAGAGAGAAATCTTTCATCTTCAAAGATTGTTCCAACCATCTTAGTTCAAAGGATTCTAGGGCAAAGATTCAACTTCCCCAAATCTTTTCAAGGTAAAAACCCTAACTATTTTCTTTGATTTTCAGTTTTAAATTGGGTAAAGATAGGTTTGCATATAATAGCTTTTGAAAATAGAATTTTTACACTCATGCATGATTATTGAACTTGATTTCTAGTAAAAAGAGGTGAGTAGAAGTAAGAGTCTTCAAGAACAAGGTTGGCAAGAGTAGGATATCTTGGGTAAGCATAAAGTAGGAAGAAAACTCATCACCAGGTATGTATGGCTAATTTTGATTCTTGTGAAAACGCCTACATGTGTGAAACTTGTTTGGTTCGTGTTAATTTGACAAATTGTGTGAAATTCTTGATATTGTTGTTGGATATTTCAAAGTTGTTGTTGAACTATGAGTGATGTAATATGGAATATGAACCGAGAGGTAAATGAGAGTTGAATTGGGTAAAGAATAATGAATAATGGTTATGATGGTCTATATGGCACCTTGTGGAGAACAAACGAAACGCTTGAGAATTTGTTTATTGTTGAAAGGGATGAAACACCTGAATTGTGGAAATATTGTAACATGGTTGTGATATTGATTTGAAAAATAATTGAGAACATGAAACAATGTGCAAGTTGCTTATTTGAACTTGTTGAAATTGTGTGTAGTACCTTATCTGCTGCTGTTTGAAATTGTTGTGTTTTAAACTGTAAGGCGGGGTCGTGTTGCGCGCCGCAACGTGAAGAAATAAGGTGTGGGTTGGGGTGATAAGGGTGGAAGAGGTAATAAGGGTGGTCAGGGGAAATAAGGATGGAAAGCGATCAAAATCGCTATTGAAAATTGATACAAAAATCAATAAATGTGAAATTGTGAAAGGAGACAGCAGGAGATTTTGCAACCTGTGGGGCACTGATTGCTCCTTTGTTTGACTACTTGTGCTTTACGTGATTGATTGGTTATTGTTAAATTGGTTGATCGTAGAATTATGTGTTGGGAATTATTTGAAATGAGGAAAATGTGGAAACATGGTTGGCTGGATTAATTAATTGTTGATGTAATTCAATGGCTTGAGTTTACTTGGGACAAAGTTTGTCCATACATGCCAGTACAATTCAAGTGTACTGACGTCCCTTTTGCCGGGGACGCTACATTCGTGTTATGATTGTAGGTGGATCAGTAGCAGGCACTTCAGCTCATCGGCAATAGTATCCTTCTCTTTCCACTGCCCGTTTTGGTGAGCCCCTTTCTTCCTCGGGGCCTTGTGTGGTTCATGCCATTTCGGTTTAGATTTCATTTTGGTTTTGTAAGGTATAGCCGGAGCCTTGTTACCGGCAAGTATTGTATTTCCCTTTTTGTATCCTAGAGGCTCTGTAGACATGTAAACTGTGGGACTCCAGTCTTATGTATATATTATGTTATGTCGGGCGTTGTAAAAACTGCAAACTTGTTAATGAATCATTCGTATGGTTTTATTTGTTTAATGTGAAATCATTCATGGTTAGTAAGATATTTGGTTAATGAGAAACAATCAACACAGGGGTAACGCGTGGGAATGAAAGGCACCCAGGTCCGCTTGATTGGGGCAACCCGGTCAGACGCCGGTCATGTTCCCCGATTTGGGGCGTGACAATAACCACTATGTCTCATGACATGATACATCGAGATATTGAAGTATATGTGGATGATGTTATTATCAAGTCCCAAAAGCAATGTGATCATGTCAAAGACCTAAGAAAGATTTCCAGTGGCTCCGAAGATATAATCTTAAGCTCAATCCAGCAAAATGTGCTTTTGGAGTGCTATCAGGAAAGTTATTGAGATTCATAGTAAGCCGGCGTGGCATTGAATTAAACCCGTCAAAGATAAAAGTGACTAAGAACCTGCCTCCGCCAAAGAACAAGAAATAGTTGATGAGTTTATTGGGCAGGTTGAATTATATTAGCAGATTTATTGCTCAGTTAAAATCAACTTGTGAGCCCATTTTAAAATTATTGAAGAAAGATGTTGTGGTGAATTGGACTGATGAATGTCAAGATGCATTTGACATAATTATGGAATATCTGGCTAATCCTTTGCGCAGAAGTTAAAACATTACTTGTCAGCTTATACTACTTATCTGATATCTCTGTTGGACCCGCTGAAGTATATCTTCCAGAAGCCTATGCCCACATGAAGGCTTTCTAAATGGAAATTCTACTTAAAGAGTTTGATATCATTTATGTAACTCGCACTGCAATGAAGGCACAAGCAGTCGCTGACCATTTGGCAGAAAATCCGGTCGATGATGAGTATGAACCATTAAAAACATATTTTCCTAATGACGAGACAACGAATATTGAAGAATTGGAACAAGACGATAAGCTAGGTTGGAGAATGTACTTTGATGGGGCCGTCAACAGCAAAGGTGTCGGAATAGGATCAGTACTCATTTCAGAAACGGGTCAGCATTATCCAGTTACCGCTCAGCTCCAGTTTTTCTATATTAATAATATGGCCGAGTATGAGGAATGTATATTGGGATTGAGAATGGCAATATACATGGGTGTTCAAGAGATTTTGGTCATGGGTGACTCGGATCTCTTGATACATCAGATTCTAGGAGAATGAGAGACAATGGATTTGAAACTTCTACCCTATCGACAGTGTCTGGATGAACTATTTCAAAGGTTTCAATCCATATATTTCAAGCATATACCAAGAATGCACAACGATGTAGTAGATGCTTTAGCCATATTATCATCCATGTTGCATCATCCAGACAAAGCCTATATAGATGCACTACAAATACAAGTTCATGATAAAAATGCTTATTATTTCGCTGTGGAAGAAGAACTTGATGGTGAGTCGTGGTATCATGATATTAAAGAATATTTGAGAACATGTATGTACCCAGCGCAAACCACGGGAGATCAGTAAAGGGCTATAACGTGACTAGCAAATGGATTTTTCTTTAGTGGAGGAGTTGTATACAAAAGAACCCCAGATTTAGGTCTACTGAGATGTATAGATGTACAACAAGCTGACATAATCATGGCTGAAATACATGCACGAGCTTGCGGACTTTAGATGAGTGGATATGTTTTGACCAAGAAAATACTAAGAGCGGGATACTATTAGACCAATCTGTCCGTTGTGAATACTGGAGGATGCACTGCTGAAGCTGGAGGATGCGCTTAGCTGAGCTTCACCCCTAGCTGCACCATGCCCTGCTGAAGCTGGATGATGCGCTGATGATGTAGCAGTTGAGGAAACAGACGACTGAGCAGATCCCCTACACATACCCTAACCTGGTACATGGTAGTCTCGCTAAACGTGACCTCTCACCCTGCACCTAAAGCATATCGGGATATCAAGGTAGCAGGTCTCTATATCGAATCACCCACACTTGGGGCATGTAGGTCTCCCCTGCTGCTGGGACCTCACTACAGGACGACCAGACTGGCGAGACCTCCTGCTGTCTGAACCTGGTCTCAAATGACTACCCGACTAATGACTGTGCACAGATGGTGGAGCACTCGCTGAGGACTGGGCGAATGACTGGGATGGACCTGATGACCCTCTCCCTAGAAGTGATCTCCCTGAATGACCCATTGACCGGGCCCTACTGCTACTCTCTCTTTCTGCACAAATCTTCAATTTACTAGCTTCTGTGTCCTGAGAAAACCCCACAATCCTCCCATAGTTCATGTCCGAGTGAAAGCTGCTGTGGCGGCCTCATTCACTACCAAAATGGCTAAGGCCCTGAACAAATCGTCGAACCCGGGCATGCATGATCGACACTAGCTGAGGAGCATTCTTGGACAGTCTCACGAATTCCATGTGGTACTCCCAAACGGTCATGCTACCATGTTTGAGGACCTCGAACTCAGTGGCACGGGCTGCCATTCTCTCGGCAGGCTAGAAGTGGTCCATGAAAGCATCTACAAACTCATCCCATCTGGCCAGAGTGCTCCCCTCCTCAAAGGAATCCTCCCACATCTCAAACCATTAACGCGCCGCTCCCTTTAGCCTATATGAACCCAACTCCACCCACTCTATATATGTAGCCTTCATTACTCTAAGGGTCTTATATATTTCATCAAGAAAATCCTATGGATCGGCCTCTAGGTCTGTGCCTCAGAATTCTGGAGGGGCCAATTACAGGAACTGGTGGACTCTAGAGCCGGAGGAATCTCCCTGTCCGCTGGAGACGCTGGTGCATCATGGGATCTATAGGCCTGGGCGGCCACTAACTGTGTCAACATCTGAATGGCTCCTCTAAGATCCTCGTTAGAGATACCAGAACCAGAAGCTGGAACTATATCAGAGTTAGGAATACTGGCAGGAGGGATGGTGGCACCCTCTAACGCTGCCGAAACATGGACATTTGGGTTTGGAATAGACGGTCCAGGCAAATGCAGGACTGGTAGGTCATTCTCGCCCACGGCATCGGGTACATGATTTGCAGCCACACTTGGGCTGGTATTGGCCCCAAGGCCGAGTCTTGCCATCTTCTTAGGCGCCATATTGTGAAAACTTTGGAATAAGGTGCGAATTAGACATAAATACTTCCACTATGGACTTTACCGCACAATATAGAATAACAAAGAAATGGGTAAATTCCTAAATGTACGTGCAACCCCCAACTTATAGATGCGGTCGACAACACACCGATAAGAAGGGAGCTACTAGACATAGCTCCGAGACATCCTAGGACACTTTAAAAACCTTAGACTCTGTACCGAGTTTGTCATGGCCCAAATCGAGGGACATTACCGGCGCGTGATCGGGTAGCCCCAGACAAGCGGATCTGGGTGCCTTTCTATCCCACACGTTGCCCCTGTGTTGTTCATTTCTTAGAAACCAAGGACTTTACCAATTTATAATAAAAATCACACCTTTAACAACATATCAACACACTTTACTTCTTAACAAGTTTACATTTTTTACAACGTCTGACATATATATATATATATATAGGCCATAATCACACATTCTACTGTCTACGGAGCCTCTAGGATACAATGGATGATACAATACTTGCCGGTAACAAGGCCCCAGCTATACCTTACACAAAATCAAAATAATGTTTAAATAGAAGTGGCATGAGCCACGCAGGGCCCCGAAGGAAAGGGGCTCACCAAAACGAGAAGTGGAAGATGAAGGATTCTACTGCCGATGAGTTGAAGTACCTGCAAATGATCCACCTACAATCATTATACGAATGTAGCGTCCCCGGCAAAACAGACATCAGTACACTGGAATTGTACTGGTATGTATGGACAAACTTTGTCGCAAGTAAAACTCAAGCCATTAAACAAGTTAATCACGATAGTAAGACAACCAATGAATTACACCAAGATTAATAAAGCCAGCCAACCATGTTTCCACATTTACTTCGTTTCAAGTAGTTCTCAGCTCAAAGCACAATTAAAGATCATCAAGGAAGACAACAACAAAACAATCACGAAAAACAGAATTAAGTCAAACAAGGGAGAATCAGTGCCCCACAGGTTGTAAACTCTCCTGCTGTCTCTTTTCACAATTTCACATCAATGATTTCATATCAGTTTCAATGGCGCGCAAACCGATCCCACCGTACAGTTTCAATCACAATAAGCACAACTAGCAAACAAGGCATTACACAAGATCACAACAAGTGCAAATAAGCAATTTTCAAATTGGTTCATGCGTTCATATACTTTTCAAACCGGTATCATAATTAAGTTACAATGTTTCCATATTCAAGGGTACCCATACCATTATGTTCAACAATTTATCACAATTCAAGTGTTTCATTTCTTTCCCACAAGAAACCATATATGCCATCACAACAATTATTCACAATTTCTTACCAATTTCGATTCCCTTTTATCTTTCATTTCATATTGCATACCACACCACACATAGTTCAACATCAATTGGATACCCAACAACAAAATCAATAAAATTACACCAATCTCTCAAATTAACACATGCCAAACGAATTGCACACATAAGGGCCATTTCACAAGAATCAAAACAGCCATGCATACCTGGAGTCGATTTTACTTCCTTCAATCCCTTACATTACATCACCCAAGTTATACTAAGTTGCCAACTTCCGTTTTTGCCAACTCTTACTCCTAACCACTTCTTTATCTCAAATTCAAGTTTAATAACATGCATGAGTATCACATTCTATTTCCAAAAGCCATTGTATGCAATTCTTTATTTACCTTTGAAACTGAAAAATTAGAGGAAAATAACTAGGGTTTTTACCTCTTAGAGATTTGGGGAAGATGACTTTGCCCTAGGATCTTCCGGACCAAACGATTGGAATAATCCTTGAAGATGGTTAGATCTCTCTCTCTCTAGAACACCAATTTTCACTCTCTAGTTTTGTTAAGAATTTAGGAGAAAAATGAAGGTTCGAGGTGTTTTATTAAAGAAGGGGTCGGGTCAAAATTTTATAAAAATCTGAGCCGAAGTCAATTCTGCGGTTGCATCTGCGATCGCAGAATCAACATGCGGTCCGCATAATGGACCGCAGAAGTGCCCCAAAAAAATGCACATGTTCTGTTACGATATCTGACTAGAATGTGGTCCGCATTTCTGTTCTGCGGTTGGAGATTGCATCGCAAATTTGACACACAAAAATTCTCAAGAAATTATACGATAGATCTGCAGTCCGCATTTCCATTCTATGAGCGCATATTGGACCGCATTTTCAACATAATTTTTGGGAAACATTCTGTTAAACTCTGCGGTAGGAATGCGATCCATATAGGAGATCTGTGATCGCATTCCTAACCACAGAATCGACATTTTCTGGAAAATTTATTCTTTCGATTTTTGAAGCTTAAATCACTACCAAGGGTCCGAATCAAGGCGAACAAGCTCGTCGCGAAGAATTCTACGCATTCCTAACATATTATTCGGACCCTTACACCACAGCTACTAGGTTTTTTAGCACACAAATTTTACGGGGCATTACAATGTTCTTCTTTCAATTGTTGGATCATATGAGCCCTTTCTTCAGCATCCCTAGCCAATTGCTTTTGAACACCAATCAGTTCTTTTTCGGCGTTATCCAGGTCAAAACTATAATCATTCAACTTTCACCACAAATTGACAATCAGTTTTTCATCACGGGCATTTCGAATATGGGTTTCATTTGTTGTTATCATTTTCTGAATTTGAGCTTTTAAGGACACATTTTTTTAAACCAGTTTCTTCTTTTCACCCTCCTCAGCTACTGGTTACAAGTCATTTTCGAACAAGAGTTCTTGAACTTGCTTTTCTAGCATACTGATTTTTGTTCGGTACTCGATTTACTTAGCCAACCAATCCAATTATTGTTTTAACAGCTCAGGAAATTCTTAGATGTGAGGTCTCTTCGCCGGTCATTCATGTTCACAATCTCTTCTATACCACACGTAGTAACCATGTGACACTTCACATCTTGCCCGATCCCTTACACATGTGTCCAATTTTAAGCATTGACACTCATTCCAGGTTTGACGGACATTAGCTTCAGTAAATTGCCTATCAGGAATAATCTCTATTACTTGAGTGCTGAGGTCTCCATCTTTTGGCACTATTTGATAACTTCTGAGTTGCCGTAACACTTGATATGGGGCATAAGGTTGAATAATTTTGAGCCCCATTAAGAGAAAGTGAAATCCTTTTGCCAACATGTATATAACTTCATTGATGTGTAGCCACCCGAATGCCCATTCTATATGGCTAGTAGTAGGAGATCGGAAGTATGTGATCCAACCCTTAAATCCTTCCGGCAACTTGACCCCCTTTATACTCGTATAGAATTCTTCTATGCAAGTCCTTTATGAATATCCATAACTCAGAAATTGAAGACGACAGCATAAGTTCTCGATCATCCACAATTTTAATAGCAAATTTCATCCCTCAAAGAATTCTACTCCGGCATTACAAGATGTGAGGGCACAAACGATATCGGCTACTATCATAGAGCCCATAGTTCTACTATCCTGCATCAGGAGAGTACTGACTATTCTGGCAATTCTTCTGTCGATGTTCCTGTCTTGCCTTGGAAATATTATTAAACTCAAAAAGGCCACCATGATGGCAAAATTCCTATGTTCCTCACATTTTACACGGTTTGCTTTGCTGCAAAGTTTGTTTGCCAGGTTATTAAATCCTCCGATGTCACCATATATATGGTATAAGAATTTCATAGTGCAAAACACACGGGCCAAATGTTCATTATGGATGCTTCGGGCTATTTTCAAGGAATCGAGGAATCTATGAGCGGTGACGGCTCTTGGAGAAACCAGATATTTATCTTTTAGAGTGACCTCATATTTCCCAATATAACTAGCAATTTCCTCTAGTGCCGGAGTAAGCTCGAAGTAAGATAGATGGAGGACATTGTGTGCGGGATCCCAGAAGGTGACCAAGGCTCGAATGATGTCTCCTCGAGGTATAATATCAAGCAACCCGGTAAGACCTTTAAAATATTTTTTGACCTCTTCTTGTCCGTCTTGACCCAAATCATTCCACCATAGATGCAACCCAAAAGGGATTTTATTTATTAATGAAAACGGTTCATTTTGCATTGTGCTCATCCTGCACATTTATTATAGGTGATTTAATCACATATTATTTTCACCCAATTTTTAATTTTTCAAAAACGAAAAGTCCCCTTTTCCAAATACGGCCTTTCAACCCTTCATCCGAAGATTTTAAGGATGTACTTATCATTTTAGGGATTATGACTCGAAAGTTGCCATTTTTGCACAAACAACCCTCCGGCGCCTTCTCGGGACATTCGGCTATTTTTTCAAGATGCCATCACTTTGATGTATTCGAAGTTAACATTTTTTTGTTGTGTTTGTAAAAGTGATGGTTGGACCCGTCAAAGGTTGCCTACATATCTCGCCTAGTGGTTAGAATCAAACCAGCGTAGTTCGGTCAAATTATTTTTAGACCAACTATTTTTAATTTTTTTGAAAATATTGGCTTATTCCAACTATATTTCATAATTTCCTCAGAGTTTCGTTAGTATTTAGACATCGATTTCTTCTAAAATTTGCTATTCTTTTCTTTTCTTTCCTTTAATTATTTAACCGGTCAGCATAATGTCCTAATACAAATGAATTCAACATATAATCATGCTCAGTCTTTTCATATTCAAGTCACCTGTCCTAGACGGACCCAACCCCTATGTTTACTCCCCTAATTCAGATATGATGCAACTAATGGTCTTAATTGTAGGCTCAATATCCTGATTTTTATTGGTTCTAGACTGTGTAACCGAGCGGACAACTCGAGTCGAAGAGGGGGCTACGTACCGGGGACCCGCGAAATCATCAGGCTTAGTAACTTAACATGCCTCTTTTCGTATTTTTGGTATTAACACTAATAGAAAGAGGAATCTCAACTAGTAAGCACATACCCCGATGTAAGACGAGAAGGGTTTTCACCACAATTTTATATACAATTCACGTAATATCAAAGCGGTAAACATATAACACATTAATCAAAAACAGATAGCGAAATCAGATATAATCCAAAATAACAATTTAACTGTGCTCGAATTCTTAAACCCTAAACCGAAGTTCTGGATTTCTTATCCCTAGCAGAGTTGCCAGAGCTATCACACCTCCATTTTTTATATAAATTGCTATATGTTACTTACCCGCGAGGGCATAAAGGACTTTTTCCACTTTAAGGATAGTTGGAACAGGATTAGTTATTTAAGTCTGCAGAGTCACCACTTGAGATTATAATGGTGTCCCAAGACATCGGTTTAATACTGAACCGAGGAGAGTTTGACTCTATTACAGTCTGCAAGCTAGAAATCCAAATGAGGAATTATGTTAACCTGGGAGCTCTTACGACAGGGTTCCTATGGTTGTCTTATGGAGCTGATTAGAGGTTAAAGGGGTTTGGGTAGACTACATTAGGGTGATTAGAGACATGTATGAAGGAGCTAAGACTCGGGTTAGGACAGTAGGAGGTGATTCCGAGCATTTTCGAGTTGTTACGGAGTTGCACAAAAGGTCGACGCTCAGCCTTTCCCTATTTGTCCTGGTGATGGATGCCATAACGCATCATATTCAAGGGGAGGCGCCATGGTGCATGCTGTTATCTGATTATATAGTCCTAATTGACGAAACATGATGCAGTGTAAATGGAAGGCTAGAGGTTTGGAGGCATGCCCTTGAGTCTAAAGGTTTCAGGTTGAGCAGGACAAAGATGGAATATCTCGAGTGGATATTTGGGGCAGGGCCGACGGAAGAGAGAGTGAAAATAAGGCTCAACTCTCAAATCATCCCTATGAAGAGTAGTTTAAAGTACCTAAGGTCAGTTATTTAGGGGATCAGGGAGATCGAAGAGGATGTCACACACCGTTTAGGGGTGGGTTGGACGGAGTGAAGGTTAGCGACGAGAGTCCGCTGTTACAAGAAAGTTTCACCTTTACTAAAAAGTATGTTTTATAAAGCAGTGGTTAGGCCTGCAATGTTGTATGGGACCGAGTGTTGGCCGGTTAAGAACTCACACTCCCAGAAGATGAAAGTAGCAGAGATGAGGATGTTGAGGTGGATGTGCGAGCATACAAGAGTGGATAAGATTAGGAATGAAGATATTAGAGAGAAGGTATGTGTGGCCTTTATAGAGGACAAGATGCGGGAAGCAAGACTCAGATGCACTGATGCACCTGTGAGAAGGTGTGAGTGAGTGGTTATGGTGCGCATAAGAACTGGTAGAGGGAGACCTAATAAGTATTAGGGAGAGGTGATAAGGCAAGACTTAGCGCTTCTTAGGACTACTGAGGACATGGCCCTTTATACGGGATTGTGGTAGTCGAGCATTAAAGTTGTAGGTTAGGGGGAAGTTGAGGATATTTCCACAGCGCACTAGAGTGAGATTAGCAAGTTATGAGGTAATCGTAGGAGGTTACTGATCAGTACAAGGATTTGTTTGTTGGATATTAATATACATGTAATCTATTTCGTATTTCTTATATTTCTTATACTGCTGCTACTTTATTATTTTGTGTTATGTTGTTAATTTATGTATTTATTAGTATAAGTCTATTGGTAGTACTAACATAACGTCTCTTGTTGATGTCTTGAGCCGAGGGTCTCCTGGAAACAGCCTCTCTGTCTCCCGGGTAGGGGTAAGGCCTACATATATATTACCCTCCCCAGACCCCCACTTATGGGATTATACTAGGTTGTTGTTGTTGTTAACCCGAGAGAAGGTGTTAGGCACTCCCAAATTGCTTGGTTCTACCACTGTTGCTCAACTATCTAATTTGATTTTTATCTGATTCCAATTATATGTGTTTGATTATGTGCATTAATTTTCCGCTTTTCAATTTTAAACAATTACAACATCGTGAAAATGTATTCCTTAACCACACCGTACCAGTATGCCTGTTGCTTTAGACACATTTCGACTTCGCTGAGAGTAGGATTTGGACTACATAAATGTTCACCCGTACTTGAGAATTTATATTAAAATTGTGCCTACGATATCTATATCTTATTACTTTGGGAAAGGCCATGAAATTAGCTAAAGGATCCTTCCGAATCTAAAATATTACATCAATTATTTGAGGGCCCCCTGTGTTTTAGCTTATAAAGAGGCTCATCTCATTGTATTTTAAAGGTTAAACCTAGATCGTGCTATGTTTTCTATCATTGTTTTTCCCCTAATTGAAATTACTATTAGTGTAGTTTTGTTGCGTATTCCTTTCTCATGAAGGTCACTATTTGTTTTGGGCCTTGAATTCGGACTAATATAAAGGAAGTGCACAGAAGTGCACAAGGTTAATTAAAGCTCATACCATAATTACGAACTCAAATCTCATGGGCTTAGAAGCTTTCACGGTTGAATCTAGCTTCTTCTGCCTGACCTTGTTAAAACTATTAACTAAATTCGAAAACACATTCAAACATTCTTTATCAATCTAATTGTATATATGCACATGAGTATTACCACTTTAGTATTAGATTTTAACTAAAATTTAATTCTGATTTTCTATTCATCTATCAACATTTAGCTATAAAATTGTATCAGTCTAATTGTATTAAGAGATATCCGTTCATTCAGGTTCAGATCTATCTGATTTTTACTTGTTAATTTGGAATGGCTAAACTAGTTATATAGTTTACATGTTTTTTGATTAAATCTTGAATTCCATTCATATTTGATTCGTGGTTCATATCACGTTTGAACTTAACATGAATTTTAAAACTAATTTAATACCTCAGAATCATAAACAAAAATGTAAATCTAACTACTTCATGTTTTTCTCATTAACAACTACTAATTCCTTATTTAACTAACAGAAGTACTACGTTTCTATTTTAAAAACAGACAAAAATTTACAAGTAAATTCTGAATTTTAACGATTCTTAAACATGTTACCTAAGTGATCATTTTAACTGATCTGCCTAGTATTATTATCTGAATTAACGATTCTACAGTATCATTAATTTCAGTTCAGAGTTTACACAGTCCAAGTCTATAGTATACAATAAGTCCTAATGAATTACATATATCTCAGTATTATAAATCTATAACATAAATATAATTCGAAATAACAGAAGACTAATAAATATTTTCATTCTTCAAAGCTTCAATTACATCGTTGAAGGTCAGGAATGTACCTAGTCATATCGAAATAAAATTCAATGAGTTATAAGGTTGTAAGGAAGATGAAGATCAGTTAGAAGACAAGAATCCATGTGATAACTACAATAACACCATAATATCATAACAACAAAGTTTAATTCACGATAGAAAACCAATTGCTTCAACCAAACAATGCAAAGGTGTGATCGAAAACACCAGGATTCAAGAGTTCTTCACTCAAATTGCAATTAACCCAATAAAACAGTAATTGAAAACAATTTTATGTATCATTAGACTTATCAAACTTTTGACCCTTCTATATGGTTGCTTAAGAAGGCCAATTTATAGAGAAAAATGGGAGGGAAATTTGAATTTAATATTCAGATTTCCTAGCCGTACTCTTTCCAATTATTTTTCAGATTAGTCTACACAATTTAGCCGTGAATGCACTAGAACCCCTGATAGAAGGTTCTAGTGGCATCCACATCATTCTTATTAAACCTAAATGTCTTTATTACTCTCACTTGCTATTGATTTCTTCTTATTTAACCTTTTAGTATATTTATGGTACCCTTTATTGTTCGACTTATTACATAAGAACCAGGCAGTTTTGCCTTATACACCCCTACCCCTCTTGTTTAATTACTAGAGACCATTTATCCCTTCACATTTAGCCTCTTTATTTTATTCTTATTTACCCGACCAACCCTTAAGTAAATTAGACCTTTAGAGGTCGAAGTCAAAACTGGATTTCCCAAATAGCCACAACTAAGCAGTCTTTCAATCATAGTCAATTTAAGACTAAGTAATAGTTGCAGAAATAACCAATATATATACAAGTTTAGAAACATAGTCCTAACTACAACTAATTACCCAATTAACCCTTTAATTAATCAGAAATTCAGAAAAGTTAAAAGTTGAAATTACATTGCAATGATAACCAACCTCAGACAATCTTACAAATGTAGCCATATTATGATTAAATACTCGATTAACAGGTCTTGGAGGAACAAATTGAATGTAGGTTAAATCCACTAATAGAACATTCAATCAAGAACTAGATCTATCAAGTAGAACCTTCAGTTGCTACAAAGCATGTGATTTCAACTAGTGACATATAACACCTGAACCCATAGTTGATTTCATGTACAAACAAAAGAACTTAAACATGCAACAGACTTTATGTTATACTCTGGATGACAAGTAACAGTCGAAGAAAAGACAATCAAGAACAAGCAATACATTAGAGAAAATTAGGGTTTTTTGGGATACATAGCTTTTTCAGTGTGTTTTTCCTTTACCTTTTATGTCTTTCTTTCTTCTTTCTTCTTTTTCTTCATTATTCTTTCTTGTGCTTGATTCTCCGGTCATCAGGAGCCCATAAGCCTTTTCTTGGCTATTAGACTTTCAAACTGACTCTTTGAGTCTTCTTTTTCTGAAAAGGTCTTGGTTAAGAGGCTGGGGTTTGATCGGGTAACTTTGGGGTTGAGTGTATCTGCCGGAGTAGGGTTCCGGTGGGATACATTTCAAGATTCAACACGTTTGGGTCAGATTCGAAGGAATGTAGGTCGATGGGGTGAAAGAGGGGGTTCACGATGGTTCAAAAGGTTGTGATCACCAGCTAGGGTTCCGATGAACTATTTTTTATAGATTTGAAATGAATGAGGGGGTTTTGACCAGTATTAGGGTGATAGGGCGAGAGAGGAGGAGAAATAGATTCAGTGGTGCGAATATTGAACAGAGAAAATGACTGGCTTTAACCAGCGGTAGGGTTTTGGTGGCTCAGGTGGAGGGAAGAAGGAAAATAGGGGCGGCTAGGGTTTAGGGTTATAAGGCTGTAAATGTATAATGAATATACACAGCCTTTTGACATATTTAAAAGGTAACGGTGCATCTCAACCATTGGATGAGATTGGCCATGATCTATTAGACATCACACAATGTCGTGTAATTAAATGAGGCCTTTATCCTCAATCGTTAGATGAGTCAAATGAACGGTCTCGATTATTTTGAACTAATGACATCGTTTTATTTGTCATGCAACCGTTATTTATGGGCTGTTTGATCATTTGATCAACGATCCAGATTTAATTTCTTTGAACGGTGCCATTTGAATTTTTATATAGACGAACCAATCTTTGATTTTGGGATTGGTCTATTTGGGCCACTAAATTTCCCAATTTCAAGGTCCAATTTTTATATTTGTATTATTTTTGTATTTTCTTGTATTATTTTTTGCATTTTCTTAGAATTAAGAGTAATTTTCTTATATTTTTGGTATTTCCTAATTAATACAAAAAATATATTTTGTTTTAATTTTCATTTCTTTATTTTCTAAAATACAAAAAAATACCGGTATTTCTACACAATTATCAACAAGTTTCACAATAAAAATCATTTTATATATTTTTTGGAATAATTTGCTTAGGGCAAAAATTACGTGCTCACAAGTCCCAGTGCGAGCGAGGTCAGACTACACTATTTTGATTGCGAAGGCACTTAGCCTGGGTCCTAGTTCAAGCGAGGTCGAGCTGCACTATTTTGAATGTGAAGCCACGTAACCTGAGTCCTAGTTTAAGCAAGGTCGAATTGCATTGTTTTGATGTTGAAGGAACTTAAAATGAGTCCCAGTACGACCGAGGTCGAGATGCACTATTTTTAAGCTTATGGCACTTAGCCTGAGTCCCGCTTCAAGCAAAGCCAAAATGCATTGTTTTGATGGCGATGGTACTTAGCTTGAGAGAAAGTTCGAGCAAGGTTGAATTGGGTTATTTTGATGCCGAAGGGACTTAGCCTGATTCCTAGTTTGAGCGAGGTCGAACTGCACTATTTTGTTGGCAGAGGCACTTTGCAAGAGTCCGAGTTCGAGCGATTTCAAACAGCACTATTTTGTTGGCGAATCTACTTAGTTTGAGGGCTAGTTCGAGCGAGGTCAAACTACACTATTTTGATGGAAAGGAACTTAGCTTGAGTCCTAGTGCGAGCGAGGCCGAACTGCACTATTTTGATAGCGAATGAACTTAGCCTTTATCCTAGTTCGAGCGAGGTCGAACAACACTATTTTAATGGCGAAGGTACTTAGCTATCGTCTCAGTTCGAGCGAGGTCACAATACACTTTTTGATGGTGAAGGCACTTAGCTTGAGTCCTTATTCGAGTGAGGTTATACTACACTGTTTTGATTGCAAAGGCACTTAGTTTGAGTGCCAGTTTGAGTGAAGTCGAACTGCACTATTTTGATGGTGAAGGTACTTAGCTTGAGTTCCATTTCAAGTGAGGTTGAGTTGCACTATTTTTAGGGCAAAGGCACTTAGCTTGAGTCCCTGTTCCAGCGTGGTTGAACTACACTATTTTGATAGCGAAGGAACTTAGCCTGAGTCCCGGTTTGAGCGAGGTTGAATTGCAATGTTTTGATAGCGAAGACACTTAGCAAGAGTCCCAGTTCAAATGATTTCTAATTGAAGGATCTTAATAGGAAAGGCACTTAGAAGGCACTTAGCCTGAACCCCAGTTCGAGTGAGGTCAAACTGCACTATTTTGATGGCGAAGACACTTAGCCTAAATCCATGTACGAGCATGGCCGAACACCACTATTTAGATAGCGAAGGCACTTAGCTGGAGTCCCAGCATAAGGAAGGTTGCACTACACTATTTTGATGGGAAGACACTTAGCATGAGCCCCAGTTCAAGCGAGGTCGGACTGCACTATTTTGAAGGCAAAGGCACTTAGTTGGAGTCTCAGTTCGAGTGAGTTCATACTTCATTTTTTATGGCAAAGGCACTTAGCCGAAGTTCCAGCTCGAGCAAGGTCGAACTGCACTAGTTTGATGGCGAAGGCACTTAGCTTGATTTCCGTTTCGAGCAAGGTCGAACTGCACTATTTTGATGGCGAAGGCACTTAGCATGAGTCTCCGTTCGAGCAAGGTTGAACTGCACTGTTTTGAGGGAAAAAGGTACTTAGCTTGAGTCCTGTTTGAGCGAAGTCAAACTGTACTGTTTTGATGGCAAAGGCACATAGCCTAAGACCCAGCTCGAGCGAGGTCGAACTACACCGCTTTGATGGTGAAGGCAGTTAGCCTGAGTCTGAGTTCGAGTGTTATCAAACTACACTATTTTGATTGAAATGGCACTTAGCCTGAGATCCAGTACGAGCGAGGTCGAACTGCACTAGTTTTATGGCGAAGGCATTTAGCTAGAGTCCTAGTTCGAGTGATAAAAAAGTACACTATTTTGATGGCGAAGGCACTTAGCCTGAGTCCCAGTTTGAGCGAGGTTGAAATGAACTATTTTGATAGCGAAGACACTTAGTAAGAGTCCTTCTTCAAGTGATTTCAAACTGAATTATATTGATAAATAAGGTACTAAGTCTGAGCCCCAATACGACTGAGGTCGAACTGCACTATTACCATAGCGAACACAGTTAGCCTGAATCCTAGTTCGAGCGTGGTCGAACACCACTATTTTGATAGCGAACGCACTTAGCTTGAGTACCTGTTCTAGCAAGGTCGTACTACACTGTTTTCATGGAGAAGACACTTAGCATGAGTTCAAGTTCAAGCGAGGTCAGACTGCACTATTTTGAAGGCAAAGGCACTTAGCCGGAGTCTTAGTTCAAGCGAGTTCGTACTACACTTTTTGATGGCAAAGACACTTAGCCAAAGTCCCTATTCGAGCGAGGTCGAACATCACTAGTTTGATGGCGTAGGCACTTATCTTGAGTACCGCTTCGAGCAAGGTCAAACTGTACTATTTTCATGGCGAATGCGCTTAGCCTGAGTCCCAGTTCAAGTAAGGTTGAACTGCACTGTTTTGAGGAAAAATGCACTAATCTTGAGTCCCCGTTTGAGTAAGGTCAAACTGCACTATTTTGATGGCAAAGGAATATAGCCTGAGACCCAGTTCGAGCGAGGTCGAACTACACTGCTTTGATAGCGAAGCCAGTTAGCCTGAGCTCGAGTTCAAGCAAGGTCAAACTACACTGTTTTGATGACAATGGCACTTAGCCTGAGTTTGAGTGCGAGCGAGCTCGAAATGCACTATTTTCATGGCGAATGTATTTAACCTGAATCCTAGTTTGAGTGATAAAAAAAATACACTATTTTTATGGCGAAGGCACTTATCTTGAGTCCCAGTTCGAGCAAGGTCAAACTGCACTATTTTGATGGCGAAGGCACTTAGCTTGAGTACCAGTTCGAGCAAGGTCAAACTACAGTATTTTGATGGCGAAGGCACTTAGCCTAGTTCCTAGTACGAGCGAGGTCGAGCTGCACTGTTTTGAATATGAAGCCACTTCACCTAATTTCCAGTTTGGTCAAGGTCGAATTGCATTGTTTTGATGGTGATGGCACTTAGCATGAGTCCCAGTATGAGCGAGGTCAAGATGCACTATTTTGATAGTTAAGGCACTTAGCCTGAGTCCCGGTTCAATTTAAGTCGAACTGCACTATTTTGATGGCGAGGGTACTTAGCTTTAGTGTAAGTTCGAGCGAGGTCAAATTGCAGTATTTTGAGGGAAAAGGCACTTAGCTTGAGTCCTGGTTCGAGCAAGGATAAACTGGATTATTATTTTAGTGAAGGCACTTAGCCTGAGTCCTAGTTTGTGATAGGTCGAACTGCACTATTTTGATGGCGAAATAACTTTACCAGAGTCTTAGTACAAGCGATGTCGAATTGCACTATTTTGATAGTGAAGGCACATAGCGTGAGTCCTAGTTCGATTAATGTCATACTAAACTATTTTAGTACCGAAGACACTTAGCCTATATCCCAGTTCGAGCAAGGTCGAACTGCACTATTTTGATGGTGATGGTACTCAGCTATCATCTCAGTTCGTGCGATGTGGGACTACACTTATTGATAGCGAAGGCACTTAGCCTGAGTCTCATTCTGATTGAGGTCATACCACACTATTTTTATTGCAAAGGCACTTAGCCTGAGTACCAATTTGAGTGAAGTCGAACTACACTATTTTGATGGCGAAAGTACTTAGCTTGATTTCCATTTCGAGCGAGGTCGAACTACACTATTTTGAGGGCAAAGGCACTTCGCTTGAGTCTTGTTTCAAGCGTGGTTGAACTGCACTATTTTCATGGTGAAGGCACTTAGACTAAGTTCCAGTTTGATTAAGGTCGAACTATACTATTTTCATAGAAAAGACACTTAACCTGAATCCCAGTACGAGCGTGGTCAAACACCATTGTTTTAATAGCGAAGGTATTTAGCCTGAGTCCTAGTTGGAGCAAGTTCATACTACACTATTTTGATGGCAACGAAACTTAGCATGTGTACCAGTTCAAGCGAGGTCGGACTGCACTATTTTGAAGGCAAAGGAACTTAGCCGGAGTCTCAAGTCGAGCGAGTTCGGACTACAGTTTTTGATGGCAAAGGCACATAGCCTAAGTCCTAGTTTGAGCGAGGTTGAACTACACTAGTTTGATGGTGAAGGCACTTAGCCTGAGTCCCACTTTGAGAAAGGTCGAAGTGCACCATTTTGATGGCGAAGGCACTTATCCTGAGTCCCAGTTCGAGCAAGGTTGAACTGCATTGTTTTGAGTGAAAAGGCACTTAGCCTCAGTCTCCGTTCGAGCGAGGTCAAACTGCACTGTTTTGATGGCAAAGTCACTTAGCCAAAGACCCAGTTCGAGCGAGGTCAAACTGCACTACTTTGATGGCGAAGGGAATTAGCCTGAGTCTGGGTTTAAGCTAGGTCAAACTACATTGTTTTGATGCAATGACTTAGCCTAAGTTCCAGTGCGAGCAAGGTTGAACTACATTATTTTGATGGTGAAGGCGTTTAGCTAGAGTCCTAGTTCGAGTGATAAAGAACTTTACTATTTTTATGGCGAACGCACTTAGCATGAGTCCCAGTTCGAGCGAGGTCAAACTACATTAATTTGATGGCGTAGGCACTTAGCTTGAGTCACAGTTCGAGCAAGGTTGAACTATAGTATTTTGATGGTGAAGGCACTTAGCTTGGGTCCTAGTTCGAGCGAAGTCGAGCTGCACAATTTTGAATGTGAAGACATTAAGCCTGAGTCCTAGTTTGAGGAAGGTCGAACTGCATTGTTTTGATGGTGATGGCACTTAGGTTGAATCCTAGTATGAGCAATGTCAAGATGCACTTTTTTGAAGGTTAAGGCACTTAGCCTAAGTCCCGGGTCAAGTGAAGTCAAAATACAATGTTTTGATGTTGAGGGTACTTAAATTGAGTCCAAGTTCGAGCGAGGTCAAACTGTAATATTTTTAGGGCTAAGGCACTTAGCTTGAGTCTCGGTTCGAGCAAGGATAAACTGGACTATTAGGATGGCGAAGGCACTTAGCCCGAGTCCTAGTTTGAGCGAAGGTGAAACTGCACTGTTTTTATGGTGAAGTCACTTAGCTAGAGTCCTAGTACAAGCAATGTCAAATTGCAATATTTTGATGGTCAAGGTACTTAGCCCGAGTCCCAATTTGATTAAAGTCATACGACTTAGACTATTTCATAGTTCAAGCGAGGTCCACTACAGTTTTTAATGACGAAGGCGCTTAGCCTGAGTCCTATTTAGAGTGAGGTCATACTACACTATTTTGATTGCAATGTAAGTTATCTCGAGTTCCAATTCGAGCGAGGTTGAACTACAATATTTTAATGTAAAAGGAACTTATTCTTCATCCCAGTTCGAGCGAGGTAGACTGCACTATTTTTATGGTGAAGGTACTTAGCCTGAGTCCTAGCTCGAGGGAGGTCGAATATGCATTTAGCCTGAGTCTTAGTTCGACCGAGGTTGAACTGTAGTGTTTTGATGGAAAAGGCACTTAGCATGAGTCCCGCTTTGAGCATGGTCAAACTGCACTGTTTTGATGGTGAAGGCATAATAAGGCCTAGTTCGAGCGAGGTTGAACTGCACTACTCTGATGGCAAAGGCAGTAAGCCTGAGTCCCAGTTTAACTGAGGTAAAACTACGTTGTTTTGATGGAAAATGCACTTATCCTGAGTCCCAGGACAAGCGAGATCGAACTGTACTATTTTGATGGCAAAGGCACTTTTCAAGAGTCCTAGTTTGAGCGATTTGAAACTGCACTATTTCCATGGCAAAGACACTTAGCCTAAATCCCAATTTGAGCAATGCCGAAATGCACTATTTTGATACCGAAGACACTTAGCTTGAGTCCAGTACGAGCATGGTCGAACTGCATTGTTTTGATGGTGAAGGCACTTAGCCTGAGTCCCAATTCGAGCAAGGTCAAACTACAATATTTTGATGGCGAAGGCACTTAGCATGGGTCCTAGATTGAGGGTGGTTGAGCTGTACTATTTTGAATGAGAAGGCACTTAGCTTGATTCTAAATTTGAGCGAGGTCGAATTGTACTATTTTGATGGCGAAGGCATTTAGCCTTAGTCCCAGTTCGAGCGAGGTCAAGGTGCACTATTTTGATGGTGAAGGCACTTAGCCTAAATCCCGGTTCGAGCAAAGTCGGACTTTATTGTTTTGAGGGCAAAGGCACTTAGCTTGAGTCCCTGTTCAAGCGAGGTTGAATTGCACTATTTTGATGGAGAAGGGACTTAGCATGTGTCCCAATTTCATCAAGGTTGAATTGCACTATTTTGATAGCGAAGTCACATAGCAAGAGTCCCAGTTCGAGTGATTTCAAACTGCAGTATTTTGATGGCGAACGCACTTAGCCTGAGTCCTAGTTCAAGTGAGGTCACACTACATTATTTTTATGGCGAAGACACTTAGCTTGAGTCCCAATACGAGCGTGGCCGAACAACACTATTTTGATGGTGAAGGTACTCATCCTGAGTCCCAGTTTGAGTGAAGTTGAACTGCACTATTCTGATAGTGAAGGTACATAGCTTGAGTTCCAGTTTGAGCAAGGTCGAACTGCACAATTTTTAGGGCAAAGGCACTTAGCTTGACTCCCGATTTAAGTTAGGGTGAACTGCACTATTTTGATGGCGAAGGCACTTACCCTGAGTCACCAATATCATCAAGGTTGAATTGAACTATTTTGATAGCGAAGGCACTTAGCCTTAGTCCGTGTTCAAGCATGGTCAAGCTACACTATTTTGATGGTGAAGGCACTTATCCTGAGTCCCACTTCCAGCGAGGTCGAACTGCATTGTTTTGATGAAGAAGACACTTAGTTTGAGTCACAATTCGAGCGAGGTCGAATTGCAATGTTTTAATACTGAAGGCACTTAACCTAAGTCGCAGTTTGAGCGAGGTCAAACTGCACTATTTTTATGGCGAAGGCAGTTAGCTTAAGTCCTACTACAAGCGAGGTCGAGCTACGTTGTTTTCATGGCGAAGGCATTTAGATTGAGTCTCGGTTAAAGCAAGGTTGAACTGCATTATTTTGATGGTGAAGGCACATATCCTGATTCCAAGTTAGAGCAAGGTCAAACTATACTATTTTGAACGCAAAGGCACTTAGCCTGAGTCACGGTGCGAGCGACGTCGAACAACCAAGTTTTGATGATCAAAGGTATTTAGCCTAAGTACCAGTTCGAGCGAGGTTGAACTGCACTATTTTGATGGTAAAGGAACTTAGCCTGAGTCCCAGTTCGAGTGAGGTCAAGCTACACTATTCTGATGGCGAATGCACTTAGCCCGAGTCCCTGTATGAGCGAGATCGAACTGCACTATTTTGATGGTGAACACACCTAGCCGGAGTCCAAGTACGAGTGAGTTCAAACTGCATTGTTTTAATGGCGAAGGCACTTAGCCTGAGTCCCAATTAAAGTGAAGTTGAACTGCACTATGTTTATGGCGATAGCACTTAGCCTGAGTCCCAGTTCGAGCGAGGTATAACTGTAGTCTTTTGATGGCACAGGAACTTAGCTTGAGTCCCAGTTTGAGCGACGTTGAACTACACACTTTTTATGGTGAAGGCATTTAACCTGAGTCCCAGTTCGAGCGAGGCCGAACTACACTGTTTCAATAGCAAAGGCACATAGCCGGAATCCTAGTTCGAGCAAGGTCGAGTTGTAGTTACTTGGTGGCGAAGGCACTTAGCACGAGTCCCGCTTGGACAAAGGTCGAATTGCACTGTTTTGATGACGAAGGTACATAGCCTGAGTCCCAGTTCGTCCGAGGTTGAACTTCACTACTTTGATGGCGAAGTTCATTAGCCTATATCCCGGTTCAAGCAAGGTAAAACTACATTGTTTTGATGGCAAAGGCATTTATCTTAAGTCCCAGGATGAGCGATGTCAAACTACACTATTTTGATAGCGAAGTCACTTAGCAAGATCTCTACTTCAAGCGATTTGAAACTGCACTATTTCGATGGCGAATGCACTTAGCCTGAGTCCCATTTCAAGCGATGTCAAACTACACTATTTTGATGGCGAACGCAAATAGCATGAGTCCTAGTTCGAGTGAATTCGAACTGAACTATTTTGATGGGGAAGGCACATAGCCTGAGTCTGAGTTCAAGCGACGTCAAACTGTACTATTTTGATGGTGAAGGAACATAGCCTGAGTCCCAGTTCGAGCGAGGTTCAACTGCACTATTTGTATACTGAAGGCACTTAGTCTAAGTCCCGCTTCGAGCGAGGTCAAACTGCACTATGTTATGGCGAAGGCACTTTGCCTGAGTTCCAGTTTGAGCAAGGTTGAATTGTACAATTTTGATGGCGAGGAACTTAGCAAGAGTCCCCGTTCGAGTGATGTCGAACTACACTATTTTGTTGGCGAAGGCAGTTAGCCCGAGTCTGAGTTCAAGCAAGGCCAACCTGCACTATATTGATGCTGAAGGCACTTAGCCTGAGTCCCAGTTCGAGCGATGTTTGCACTATTTTGATTGCGAAGACACTTAGCCTGAGTCCCAATAAAAGCGAGGTCAAACTTCACTATTTTGATAGTGAAGGAACTTAGCAATAGTCTGAGTTTGAGTGATTTCAAACTACAGTATTTTTATGGCGAAGGCACTTAGCCTGAGTCCTAGTTCAAGCGAGGTTGAACTGCAGTATTTCGAGGGCAAAGGCACTTTGCCTGAGTCCCCGTTCGAGCGAAGTCTAACTACACTGTTTTGATGGAAAAGGCACTTAGCTTGAGACCCAGTTTCAGCGAGGTCAAACTGCATTATGTTGATGGCGAAGGCAATTATCCTGAGTCTGGGTTCAAGTGTGGTGAAACTACATTATTTTGATGGTAATGGAACTTTGCGTGAGTCCCAGTGCTAGCGGGGTCGAACTGCACTATTTGAATGGTGAAGTTGCTCATCCAGAGTCCTAGTTTGAGCTATAAAAACTGCACTATTTTTATGGCAAAGGCACTTTGCCTGACTCTCACTTTGAGCGAGGTCAAACTGCACTATTTTCATAGTGAAGGCACTTAGCTTGAGTCCCAGTTTGAGCAGGTCAAACTACAACACTTTGATAGCAAAGGCACTTAGCTTGGGTCCTAGTTCGAGAGAGGTCAAGCTGCACTGTTTTGAATATGACGACACTAAGCCTGATTCCCAATTTGAGCAAGGTTGAACTGCACTGTTTTGATGGCGAAAGCACTTAGCATCAGTCCTAGTACGAGCGAGGTCGAGATGCACTATTTTGATGGTTAAGGCGCTTAACTTGTGTCTCGGTTCGAGGAAAGTCCAACAACACTATTTTGACGACGAAGGTACATAGCTTGAGAGTAAGTTTGAGCGAGGTCATACTGTACCATTTTGAAGGCAAAGGCACTTGTCTTGAGTCCTGGTTCGAGCGAGGTTGAACTGCACTATAAAGATGGTGAAGGAACATAGCTTGACCCTCAGTTTAAGCGTGTTAGAACTGCACCATTTTGATGGAGAAGGCATTTATCATGAGTCCTTGTTCGAGTGAGGTTGAACTGCACTATTTTTATGGGGAAGGCACATAGCCTGAGTCGAAGTTCAAGCAACGTCAAACTATACTATTTTTATGTTGAAGGCACTTAGCTGGAGTCCTAGTTTAAGATAGGTCGAATTGCACTGTATTAATGGTGAAGACACTTAGGATATGTCCTAGTTTTAGCGAGGTCGAACTGCACTATTTTGATGGCGAAGGTACTTAGACATAGTCTCAATTCGAATGAGGTCATACTGTACTATTTTGAATTCAAATGCACTTAGCTTAAGTCCATGTTCGAGCGAGGTCGAACTATACTGTTTTGATGTCAAAGGCACTTAGCCTGAGTACTACTTTGATCGAGGTCGAACTGTAGTATTTTGATGGCGAAGGCACTTAGCCAGAGTACTGCTTCGAGCAGGGTCGAACTGCACTATTTTGATGGCGAAGGCACGTTGCCTGATTCCCAGTTCAAGCAAGGTCGAATTGCACTGCTTTGATGGCGTAGACAGTTAGCCTGAGTCCCGTTTCAAGCAAGCTAAAATTGCATTATATTGATGGAAAAGGCACTTATCATGTGTCCCAATGCGAGCGAGGTCAAACAACACTATTTTGATGGTGAAGACACTTAGTAGGAGTCCCAGATTGAGCAATTTCAAACTGCACTATTTTGATGGCGAAGGCACTTAGCTAGAGTCCAAGTTCAAGCAATGTCGAACTGTTCTATTTGGATGGCGAAGACACTTAGCTTGAGTCCCAGTATGTGTGAGGTTGAACTGCACTGTTTTGATGGAAAAGGCACTTAGCCTGAGTCCCAGTTTAAGCAAGGTCGTCTTTTATTTTTTTGATGGTGAAGACACTTAGCTTGAGTCCTAGTTTGAGCGAGGTTGAAGTGCTTTATTTTGATGGCGAGGCGCTTAGTCGCATTCTCAATTCGAGCAAGGTCAGATTACACTATTTGATAGAGAGGGCACGTAGCCCGAGTCCTAGTGTGAGTGACATTGAACCGCACTATTTTGATGATGAATGCGCTTAGCTAGACTCTCAGTTCAAGCGATAAAAAACTGCACAATATTTATGGCGAAGGCACTTAGCCCGAGTCCCAATTCAAGCGAGGTCAAAATTGCACTATTTTGATGGTGAAGGCACTTAGGTTGAGTCCCAGTTTGAGCAAGGTCAAATTATAATATTTTGATGGCGAAGGCACTTAGCTTGGGTCCTAGTTTGAACGAGGTCGAGCTGCACTATTTTGAAAGTGAAGGCACTTAGCCAGATTCCTAGTTTGAGCAAGGTCGAACTACACTATTTTGATAGTGAAGGTACTTAGCCCTAGTCCTGGTTCGAAAAAAGTCAAACTGCACCATTTTGAGGGTAAAGCCACTTAGTTTGAGTCCCGGTTCGAGCAAGGTGGAACTGCACTATTTTAATGGCGAAGGCACCTAACCTGAGTCTTAGTTTGAGCGAGGTCGAACTGCACTATTTTGATGGAGAAGACACTTAGCTTGAGTCCTAGTTTGTCTGAGGTCGAATCGTACAATCTTGATGGGGAAGGCACATAGCCTGAGTCCAAGTTCAAGGAACATCAACTTTAACTATTTTGATGTTGAAGGCACATAGCCTAAGTCCTAGTTCAAGCGAGGTCGAACTTTACTATTTTAATTGCGAAGGCACTTAGCCACTGCACAATTTTGATAGAGAAGCCACTTATCTGGAGTCTTTGTTCAAGTGAGTTCGGACTGCCCTTTTTGATGGCGAAGACACTTAGCTTAAGTCCTAGTTCGAGTGAGGTTTTACTACACTGTTTTGATCGCAAAGGCACTTAACCTGAGTTCCGGTTCGACCGAGGTCAAACTGTATTGTTTTAATGGCAAATGCATATAGCATGAGTCCTAGTTTGCTCAAGGTTTAACTGCACTATGTTTATGGCCAAGTCACTTAAGATGAGTCCTAGCTCGAGTGAGGTCAAACTACACTATTTTGATAGAGAAGGCACAAAACTTGATTCCTAGTTTGAGCGAGGTCGAACTGTACTATTTTGATGCCAAAGGCATATATCCTGAGTCCTACTTTGAGCGAGGTCGAACTGTACTATTGTGATGGCGAAGGCACTTAGCTAGAGTCCCGCTTCGAGCAGGGTCGAACTGCACAATTTTGATGGCGAAGGCATGTAGCCTGATTCCAGTTCAAGCGAGGTCGAATTGCACTCCTTTGATGGCGTAGGCAGTAAGCTTGAGTCCCACTTTAAGCAAGGTAAAACTACATTATTTTGATGGAAAAGGCACTTATCTTGAGTCCCAGTGTGAGCGAGGTCAAACCGCATGGTTTTGATGGCGGAGACACTTAGTAAGAGTCCCAAATTGAGCAATTTAAAACTGCACTATTTTGATGGCGAAGGCAATTAGCTTGAGTCCCAGTTCAAGCAACGTCGAACTGCACTATTTAGATGGCCAAGATACTTAGCCTGAGCCCCAGTATGAGCGAGGTTGAACTGCACTATTATAATGGAAAAGGCACCTAGCCTGAGTCCTAGTTTAATCAAGGTCGTACTTTACTGTTTTGATGGTGAAGACACTTAGCCTAAGTCCTAGTTTGAGCGAGGTTGAAATTTTCTATTATGATGGCGAACGAACATAACTGCAGTCTCGGTTTAAGCAAGGTCGGACTACCCTTTTTGATAAAGAAGGCACTTAGCCCGAGTCCCACTGCGAGTGAGGTTGAACCACACTATTTTGATGGCGAAGGCGCTTAGCCAGAGTCCCAATTCGAGCGATAAAACACTGCACAATTTTTATGGGGAAGGCACTTAGCCTGAGTTGCAGTTCGAGCCAGGTCAAACTGCACTATTTTGGAAGTGAAGGAACTTAGCTTGAGTCCAAGTTTGAGCAAGGTCAAACTACAATATTTTGATGGCGAAGGCACTTAGCTTGGGTCCTAGTTCGAGCAAGGTCGAGTTGCACGGTTTTGAAAGTGAAGACACTTAGCATGATTCCTAGTTTGAGCAAGGTCGAACTGCACTATTTTGATGGCGAAGATACTTAGCCTGAGTCCCGGTCCGAAAGAAGTCCAACTGCACTATTTTGATGGCAAAGGTACTTAGCTTGAGTGCAAGTTTGAGCGAGGTCAAACTGTATTGTTTTGAGGATAAAGGCACTTTGCGCGAGCCCCAATTTGAGCAAGGTGGAACTGCACTATTGTTTTATGGTGAAAGCACTTAGCCTGAGTCCCAGTTCGAACGAGGTCAAACTGCACTATTTTGATGGTGAAGGCACTTATCTTGAGTCCTAGTTTGAGCAAGGTCGAACTACAATATTTTGATGGCGAAGGCACTTCGCTTGGGTCCTAGTTTGAGCGAGGTCGAGCTACACTTTTTTGAAAGTGAAGGCACTTAGCCTGATTCCTAGTTTGAGAAAGGTCGAACTGCACTGTTTTGATGGCGAAGGTATTTAGCCTAAGTCCTGGTTCGAACAAAGTCCAACTACACTAATTTGATGGCAAAGGTACTTTGCTTGAGTGCAAGTTTGAGCGAGGTCAAACTGCACTATTTTGAGGGTAAATGCACTTAGCTCGAGTCCCGGTTCGAGCGAGGTGGAACTATGCTATTTTGATGGTGAAGGCACTTAGCCTGAGTCTTAGTATGAGCGAGGTCGAACTGCACTATTTTAATGGAGAAGGCACTTAGCTTGAGTCCTAGTTTGTGTGAGGTCGAATGGCACTATTTTAATGGGGAAGGCACATAGCATGAGTCCAATTTCAAGCGACATCAAATTGCACTATTTTTATATTGAAGGCACTTAGCCTGAGTCCTTGCTTAAGTGAGGTCAAACTTCAATATTTTAATTACGAAGACACTTATCCTGAGTCCCAACATCAGCGATATCGAATTGTACTTTTTTGATGGCGAAGCCACTTAGCCGAAGTCTCAGTTCAAATGAGATAGGACTGCACTTTTTTTATGGCGAAGATACTTAGCTGAGTCCCAGTTCGAGTAAGGTCATACAACAATGTTTTGATTACAAAGGCACTTAGCCTGAGTTCCGCTTTGAGCGAGGTCAAATAGTATTATTTTGATGGCAAAGGCACTTAGCCTGAGTCCTAGTTTGAGCGAGGTTGAACTGCACTATCTTTATGGCCAAGTCACTTAACATGAGTCCCAGATTGAGCGAGGTCGAACGACATTATTTTGATAGTGAAGGCACATAGCTTGAGTCCTAGTTCGAGTGAGGTCGAATTGTACTATTTTGATGCCAAAGGAACTCAGGATGAGTCCTACTTTGAGCGAGGTCAAACTGTAGTGTTTTGATTGCGAAGGCATTCAGCCGTAGTCCCGCTTCGAGCAGGCTCGAACTGCACTATTTTGATGGCGAAGGCATGTAGCCTGATTCCCAGTTCAAGCGAGGTCGAATTGCACTGCTTTGATGGTGTAGGCAGTAAGCCTAAGTCCCGGTTGAAGCGAGGTAAAACTACATTATTTTGATGGAATAGGAACTTATCCCGAGTCCTAGTTCGTGTGAGGTCGATGGCACTATTTTGATGGGGAAGGCACATAGCATGAGTCCAATTTTAAGCGACATCAAATTGCACTATTTTTATGTTGAAGGCACTTAGCCTGAGTCCTTGCTTAAGTGACGTCAAACTTCACTATTCTAATTGCGAAGACACTTAGCCTGAGTCCCAACGCGAGCGATATCGAATTGTATTTTTTTGATGGCGAAGCCACTTAGCCGAAGTCTCAGTTCAAACGAGGTAGGAATGCACTTTTTTATGGCGAAGATACTTAGCCTGAGTCCCAGTTCGATTAAGGTCATGCTACAATGTTTTGATTACAAAGGCACTTAGCCCGAGTTCCGCTTCGAGCGAGGTCAGACAGTATTGTTTTGATGGCAAAGGCACTTAGCCTGAGTCCTAGTTTGAGCGAGGTTGAACTGCACTGTCTTTATGGCCAAGTCACATAGTATGAGTCCCAGCTTGAGCGAGGTTGAACGACACTATTTTGATAGCAAAGGCGCATAGTTTGAGTCCTAGTTCGAGTGATGTCGAATTGTACTATTTTGATGTCAAAGGCACTCAGCATGAGTCCTACTTTGAGCGAGGTCGAACTGTTTTGATTGCAAAGGCATTCAGCCGGAGTCCCGCTTCGAGCAGGGTCGAACTGCACTATTTTGATGGCGAAGGCATGTATCCTGATTCCAGTTCAAGCGAGGTCGAATTGCACTACTTTGATGGTGTAGGCAGTAAGCTTGAGTCCCGATTGAAGCGAGGCAAAACTACATTATTTTTATGGAATAGGAACTTATCTTGAGTCCCAATGCGAGCGAGGTCAAACTGCATTGTTTTGATGGCGAAGAAAATTAGTAGGAGTCCCAGATTGAGCAATTTCAAACTGCACTATTTTGATGGCTAAGGCACTTAGCTTGAGTCCTAGTTCAAGCAACATCGAACTGCACTATTTTGATGGCGATGACACTTAGCCTGAGTCACAGTATAAGCGACGTCGAACTATACTGTTTTGATGGCAAAGGCACTTAGCCTGATTCCTAGCTTAAGCAAGGTCGTACTTTACTGTTTTGATGGTGATGACAGTTGGCCTGAGTCCTAGTTTGAGCGAGGTTTAAATTCTCTATTTTGACTGCGAAGGAACTTAGTCGCAGTCTCGATTGAAGAAAGGTAGAACCACACTTTTTAATGGAGAAGGCACATAGCGTGAGTCCCAGTGCAAGCGAGGTCGAACCACACTATTTTGATGGCGAATGCGCTTAGCCAGATTCCCAATTCGAGCGATAAAAACTGCACAATTTTTATATTGAAGGAACTTAGCTTGAGTCCCTGTTTGAGCGAGGTCGAACTACAATATTTTGATGGAAAAGGCACTTAGCATGGGTCCTAGTTCGAGCGAGGTCGAGCTGCACTATTTTGAAAGTGAAGGCACATAGCATGCTTCCTAGTTTGAGCAATGTCCAAGTGCAGTATTTTGATTGTGAAGGTACTTAGCCTGAGTTCCGGTTTGAAAGAAGTCCAACTGCACTATTTTGAAGGCGAAGGAACTTAGCTTGACTGCAAGTTTGAGCGAGGTCAAACTGCACTTTTTTCAGGGTAAAGGCACTTAGCTTGAGTATCGATTCGAGCGAGGTGGAACTGCACTATTTTGATGGTAAAGGCACTTAGCTTGAGTCTTACTTCGACCAAGGTCCAACTACACTATTTTGATAGGTAAGGCACATAGCCTGAGTCCGAGTTCAAGCGACATGAAATTTCACTATTTTGATATTGTAGGCACTTAGCTTGAGTCCTAGTTCAAGAGAGGTCTTACTTCATTGTTTTAATGGCGAAGACACTTAGCCTGAATCCCAGTGCGAGAGATATCGAACTGCACTATTTTGATGGCGAAGGCACTTAGTCGGAGTCTTAGTTTGAGTGAGGTCAGACTACACTTTTTGATGGCGAAGACACTTAGCCTGAGTCCTAGTACGATTGAGGTCGTACTACACTGTTTTGATTGCAAAGGCACTTTGCCTGAGTTCCGGTTCGAGTGAGGTCAAACTGTATTTTTTTGATGGCAAAGGCACTTAGCCTGATTCCTAGCTTAAGCAAGGTCGTACTTTACTGTTTTGATGGTGATGACAGTTGGCCTGAGTCCTAGTTTGAGCGAGGTTTAAATTCTCTATTTTGACTGCGAAGGAACTTAGTCGCAGTCTTGATTCAAGAAAGGTAGAACCACACTTTTTAATGGAGAAGGCACATAGCGCGAGTCCCAGTGCAAGCGAGGTCGAACCACACTATTTTGATGGCGAATGCGCTTAGCCAGATTCCCAATTCGAGCGATAAAAACTGCACAATTTTTATATTGAAGGAACTTAGCTTGAGTCCCTGTTTGAGCGAGGTCGAACTACAATATTTTGATGGCAAAGGCACTTAGCATGGGTCCTAGTTCGAGCGAGGTCGAGCTACACTATTTTGAAAGTGAAGGCACATAGCATGCTTCCTAGTTTCAGCAATGTCCAAGTGCAGTATTTTGATTGTGAAGGTACTTAGCCTGAGTTCCGGTTTGAAAGAAGTACAACTGCACTATTTTGAAGGCGAAGGAACTTAGCTTGACTGCAAGTTTGAGCGAGGTCAAACTGCACTTTTTTCAGGGTAAAGGCACTTAGCTTAAGTTTCGATTCGAGCGAGGTGGAACTGCACTATTTTGATGGTAAAGGCACTTAGCCTGAGTCTTACTTCGACCAAGGTCCAACTGCACTATTTTGATAGGTAAGGCACATAGCCTGAGTCCGAGTTCAAGCGACATGAAATTTCACTATTTTGATATTATAGGCACTTAGCTTGAGTCCTAGTTCAAGAGAGGTCTTACTTCATTGTTTTAATGGCGAAGACAGTTAGCCTGAATCCCAGTGCGAGAGATATCGAACTACACTATTTTGATGGCGAAGGCACTTAGTCGGAGTCTTAGTTTGAGTGAGGTCAGACTACACTTTTTGATGGCGAAGACACTTAGCCTGAGTCCTAGTACGAGTGAGGTCGTACTACACTGTTTTGATTGCAAAGGCACTTTGCCTGAGTTCCGGTTCGAGTGAGGTCAAACTGTATTTTTTTGATGGCAAAGGCACTTAGCCTGAGTCCTAGTTCGAGCGAAGTTGAACTGCACTATATTTATGGACAAGGCACTTAGCATCAGTCCCAGCTCGAGCGAGGTCGAACTACACTATTTTGATAGCAAAGGCACTTAGCCTGATTCCTAGTTTGAAAAAGGTCAAAATGTAGTGTTTTGATAGGAAAGGCACTTAGCCTGAGTCCCGCTTTGAGCAATGTAGAACTGAACTGTTTTGATGTCAAAGCCACGTAGTCGGAGTCCCAGTTTGAACGAGGTCAAATTGCACTGCTTTGACGGGGAAGGCAGTTAGCCTGAGTCTTGGTTCAAGTGAAGTGAAACTACATATTTTTTATGGCAAAGGAACTTATCCAGAGTCCCAGTGCGCGCAAGGTTGAACTGAACTATTTTAATGGCAAAGACACTTTGCAAGAATCCCATTTCGAGCGATTTCAAACTGCACTATTTTGATGGTGAAGCCCCTTAGCTTGAGTCACAGTTAAAGAGATGTCCAACTGCACTATTTTGATGGCGAAGAAACATAGCCTGAGGCCTAGTATGAGCAAGGTCGAACTACACTATTTTGATGGCGAAGGCACTTAGCTTGAGTCCCGGTTCGAGCAAGGTCGTACTATACTGTTTTTTATGAGGATTACACTTAGCTTGAGTCCCAGATTGAACGAGGTTGAACTGCACTATATTTATTGCGAAGGCACTTAGCCGGAGTCTCGGTTCTAGCCAGGTAGGACTGCACTTTTTGATGGCGAAGGCACTTAGCCTTTAAACTACATTATTTTTAGGGCAATAGTACAGAGCCTGAGTCCTGATATGAGCGAGGTCAAATTGCACTATTTTGATGGAAAAGGCACTTGGCATGAGTCCCATTTCGAGTGAGGTTGAACTGCATTGCTTTGATGGCCAATGCAATTAGCGTGACTCCCTATTCATGCAAGGTCAAACTATAATGTTTTGATAGCAAAAGCACTTAGCTTGAGTCCTTGTGCGAGCGAGGTCAAACTGCATTATTTTGATGCTGAAGGAACTTACCTAGAGTCCTAGTTCGAGCGATTTCAATCTATACTATTTTGATGGCAAGGCACTTAGGTTGAATCCCAGTTCGAGTGACATGTAACTACACTATTTTGATGGCGAAGGAACTTAGCTTGAGTGCTTGTTCGAGTAAGGTCGAACTACAGTATTTTGACTGTGAAGGCACTTAGTGTAGGTCCTAGATTGAGCGAGGTTAAGCAACACTATTTTAAATGTGAAGGGATTTAGCCTTAGTTCTAATTTGAGCGAGGTCAACTATGTTATTTTGATAGTGAAGGCACTTTGCCTGAGTCCCAGTTCGAGCAAGGTCGAGATGCACTATTTTGATGGTCAAGGAACTTAGCCTGAGTCTCAGTTCGATGGAAATCAAATTGAACCATTTTGAGGGCAAAGGCACTTTGCCTAAGTCCCACTTCGAATGAGGTCGAACTACATTGCTTTGATGGCAAAGGTAGTTAGCATGAGTCCCGATTCAAGCGAGGTACAACTATAATTTTTTGATGGCAAATGCACTTAGCTTGTGTCCAAGTGCGAGTGAGGTCAAACTGCAATGTTTCGATGGCCAAGGAACTTACCTAGAGTCCCAGTTCGAGCGAATTCAAATTGCACTATTTTGATAGCGAGGCACTTTGGTTGAGTCCCTGTTCGACTGACGTCGAACTACACTATTTTGATGGCGAAGGCACTTAGCTTGAGTCCCAGTTCGAGCAAGGTTGAACTACAGTATTTTGATTGCGAAGGCACTTAGGCTAGGTCCTAGTTCAAGCGAGGTCCAGCTGTACTATATTTAATGTGAAGGCACATAGCCTGAGTCCCAGTTTGAACGATGTCAAACTGCACTGTTTTGATGGTGAAGGCACGTAGCTGAGTCCCAAATCGAGCAAGGTCGAGATGTATTGTTTCGATGGTTAAGGAACTTAGCCAGAGTCCTAGTTTGAGCAAGATTAAAATTCTCTATTTTGAGTGGAAGCAAACTTAGTGGCAGTCCGGATTCAAGGCAGGTCGGACTACACTTTTTGATGGAGAGGCACTTAGCCCGAGTCCCAGTGTAAGCGAGGTCGAACCACACTATTTTGATGGCAAATGCGCTTAGCCAGATTCCCAATTCGAGCAATAAAAACTGCACAATTTTTATGGCGAAGGCACTTTGCCTGAGTTCCTGTTCGAGCGAGGTCAAACTGCACTATTTTGATGGTGAAGGCAATTAGCTTGAGTCCTAGTTTGAGCGAGGTCGAACTATAATATTTTGATGGCGAAGGCACTTAGCATGGGTCCTAGTTCGAGCGAGGTCGAGCTGCACTATTTTGATAATGAAGGCACATAGCATGATTCCTTGTTTGAGCAAGGTCGAACTGCAATATTTTGATGGTGAAGGTACTTAGCCTGAGTTACAGTTCGAAAGAAGTCCAACTGCACTATTTTGATGGCGAAGGAACTTAGCTTGAGTGTAGGTTAGAGCGAGGTCAAACTGTACTGGTTTGAGGGTAAAGGCACTTAGCATGAGTCTCAATTCGAGCGAGGTGGAACTGTACTATTTTGATGGTAAAGGCACTTATGAGTCATAGATTGAGCAAGGTCCAACTGCACTATTTTGATGGAGAAGGCGCTTAGCTTGAGTCCTAGTTTGTGTGAGGTCGAATTGCACTATTTTGATTGGTAAGGCACATAACCTGAGTTCGAGTTCAAGCGACATGAAATTGTACTTTTTTTGTATTCAAGGCACTTAGCTTGAGACCTAGTTCAAGCAAGGTCGAACTTCACTATTTTAATGGAGAAAACACTTAGCCTGAGTCCTAGTGCAAGCTATATCGAGCTACACTATTTTTATGGCGAAGGCACTTAGCTGGAGTCTTAGTTCGAGTGAGGTCGGACTACACTTTTTGATGCCGAAGACACTTAGCCTGAGTCCTAGTTCGAGTGAGGTCGTACTTTACTATTTTGATTGCAAAGGCACTTAGCCTGAGTTCCGATTTGAGTTAGGTCAAACTGTATTGTTTTGATGGCAAAGGCACTTAGCCTAAGTCCTAGTTCAAGCGACGTTGAACTACAATATTTTTATGGCAAGTCACTTAGCATGAGTCCCAGCTAGAGCGAGGTCGAACTACACTGTTTTGATAGCAAAGGCACTTAGCCTGAGTCCCAATGTGAGACTCACATGGTCGAACTACACTATTTTGATGGCGAAGGAACTTAGCCTGAGTCCCAATTTTAATGAGTTTAAACTGCATTATTTTGAGGGAAATAGCTCATAGCCTGAGTCCCGATATGAGAGAGGTCAAATTGCACTATTTTGATGGCAAAGGCACTTGGCCTGAATCCCATTTCGAGCGAGGTCGAACTGCATTGCTTTGATGGCGAAGGCAATTAGCATGACTCCCTGTTCAAGCAAGGTCAAACTATAATGTTTTGATTGCAAAGGCACTTAGCTTGAGTCCATGTGCGAGCGAGGTCAAACAACATTATTTTGATGCTAAAGGCACTTACCTAGAGTCCCAGTTCGAGCGATTTCAAACTGCACTATTTTGATGGTAGGGCACTTTGGTTGAATCCCAGTTCGAGTGACGTTGAACTGCACTATTTTGATGGCGAAGGCACTTAGCTTGAGTGCTAGTTCGAGTAAGGTCGAACTATAGTATTTTGATTGTGAAGGTACTTGGGCTAGGTCCTAGATTGAGCGAGGTTGAGCTGCACTATTTTTAATGTGAAGGCACTTAGCCTGAGTTCCAATTTGAACGAGGTCAACTACGTTGTTTTGATGGCGAAGGCACTTTGCCTAAGTCCCAGTTCGAGCAAGGTGGAGATGCACTATTTTGATGGTCAAGGAACTTAGCATGAGTCTCGGTTCGACGGAAATCAAACTGAACCATTTTGAGGGCAAAGGCACTTGGCCTAAGTCCCAGTTCGAGCGAGGTCGAACTACATTGCTTTGATGGTAAAGGTAGTTAGCGTGAGTCCCGGTTCTAGCGAGGTCAAACTGCAATATTTTGATGGAAAATGCACTTAGCTAGAGTCCCAGTTCGATTAAATTCAAACTGCACTATTTTGATACCGAGGCACTTAGGTTGAGTCCATGTTCGACTAATGTCGAACAACACTATTTTGATGGCGAAAGCACTTAGTTTGAGTCCTAGTTCGATCAAGGTCGAACTACAGTATTTTGATTGCAAAGGCACTTAGGCTAGGTCCTAGTTCTAGCGAGGTCGAGCTGTACTATATTTAATGTGAAGGCACATAGCCTGAGTCCCAGTTTGAGCGAGGTCAAACTACACTGTTTTGATGGTGAATGCACTTAGCTGAGTGATTCACATCCAAGAAACGGTCGTAGTCAATATAACCTGGTCTAATAAGTCCAGAATCGATCCCACAGGGAATTAACCTACCAATCACAACTTTCACAACCCAATAATACTTCCGTATCAATTTCCCAAAATTTAGAGTATATTGTTTTATGGATTTCGAACCACTACTTTGAAATAATTAATAGGCTTAAAAGAAAGAATTGAATATTGGGTAAAAATAATACGGAGAAGGACTAAGGTATTGATTTCCCCTATTGATGGAATCCCTTATCGTTATGCTCAGACAAATTGTTAATATATTCAATGAATCATGAACGCTATTTGTATCGTAACCCTCTCCCGAGAAATTACAATAATTTACTAGTGTACTCTCCCGAGCTACCCGAGCAAGCTTTAATTTGAATTGTTCACTTAAGATTGCACCCAAGACATCGTTATTCCTAACCACATCTTTACGCCTAAAGTTATAGATTCCTCCAATAACCTAGGTGTGGTGTTGTTCAACAATATACCTAAATATGCACTCTTTCCCAAGTTATGCACACTTAATAGGCATAGCTAATTGGGGATCATACAAATTAACTACAACAAGAACGAAGTTGAACAAATAGAAATCTAGTTCACAATTTGTGATCACAGAAACGATAAGTTCATCACCCAATAGGTTTCATCAAAACCTTAGAAAAGGATTTATCTACTCATGCTTAAAGAAACAAGAATATTAATTGAAATCATAAAGAAATACTTGATATAAAATAAAATAATGAGTTGAGATGATTCTCTCTTACTAAATATCTTGCAAAAGTAGTGAAATAAAGACAACATGCATCTATTGGGCAAACTAGGAGTTTATATAGAGGTTTTAAGGCTAAAAAACTAAGTTTGAGTACAGTTAGGATTACTGTTGCGACGAGTTCCACGGTTCGTTCGCGGCCGCGAGCGGACCACGAATAGCAAACTTCAGAGAGCTCTTTTTAGCATCCAATGTATCACATGTACCTATCACACACAAAAAAACACTAATCAAAGCATTTTGTCCTCATAAACAACATTAATTCCATAACAAAGTGTGATTATTTAGGGCATAATTCTAGTCAAATGCACCTATTATCAATACCACACACTTAAACCTTTGCTCATCCTTGAGCAACCTTAATCACACTTTAGGCCAATTTTTAAGAATGTCTCCCCCAAAATATGTCACAAAATCTATTTTTCATGAGCACCCTAAGATATGCACAATCTTTACCTAACCGTAAACTCTCATGCCAGCACATTGTTACTTACTCTACTTATTACCAAAAACTTGCAAATTTACCTTCTTCCTCTTGAATTACATGCCCTCACAAAATTTATTGAGAGAAGTTCCCCCACATCAATAATTCGAAAATATGGAACTTATAAATAATGAAAAAATTCACTCACTCTCAACAAAGAACAATCATATTCATACAAACACACCATAGGCTTGCCCCTAGTGTAATACTCCACTAATCGATTTATTCAATCATAGATCAAGAGGTCTTTAAGGGTTGTAATGTTGGCTTACGGGATGGGTAGGATACTTTTGGTTAGAGTGACTAACCTCCCTAAGCACTTCTCTTTTCGTTTTCACAACTTCCCTAATAGTTTTCTTCCTTATGTCTCCCATAAACATTCCTTCACCTTTATTTGCTTTTAATCCCCACTTTTCTTTTGTTGATGTAATTGGCCTTTCTACTTTTTATACATACATTGATATAGCTCTTTTTCTCATTGCTTTGCAACATTATTTTGGCCAGTTCACTATTTTCTACCATTAATTCTTGATTTTCCCTTTTTCAATTTCCCTTCACCCCACACTTAGACTTTTTTCATATTCAATTCAATACAAGTGCTTCTAGGAGGTAAAGTAGAACAATAGAATAATTTGATGAACATTCAAGGGTTATCAAAGAATAGGCTTGAAGCTAAAAGGGGTTAACTAAGATATTATGTACGGGTGAATTCATGTCTATTGGTTATAAGGGGTTACACAAAGAAATGCCTCTATCCTTTCTACAACCAAACAACTTCTATTTCGCTTTGCAAACACACAGGGCAAGTTCTAGGCATCATGTAAAGCATACAATGTAAGTAAAACCTCACACACACATAGCATGCAACTCATTTGGAATCCGGTTCATCTACAAAGTCCTATCGATGTTCAAGCAAGCATTATTGTGCAGTTTAAGGCATATTGAGATTCTACAGTCAAGTTTAGAAGATACATTATCAAGTTCAATTTAAGCTTTTGCTAATGTGCATATTCGGGGTTACATGTTACCCTTTTTCCTCTAATCCTAAGAAAAATATACGTAACCCGGTTCAAATAAAAACTCATGGAAAAGAACCGTGGTCAAAAGAAAAACCAAGGGGGAGATGATACACTACCTAGAAAAAGAAAATAAAAGAAAGAAAAATTCCTACGTGGAATACTTCCCTCAAGAGTACATGTCCTAAATAGTCCATCATCAGGAAGAGTCCTCTACTCACATTTTTGTATTTTTAACATTTTCTGATTTTTTTTTTGTTTTTATTATTTTATATTAACTACTACAGCTAATATATACATCATATACAAAATAAGTGACCCACCCCACACTTAGAAATATGTCATGTCCTCATGACATAAATAAAAAATAAGGCACAAGAGGGGCGAAAAAACTTACATGACACTCACTCAGAGTCGGAGACGGTGGATGGATCGACGTGAAATGCTCGTCCAAGTGCTCTGAGCCATGCCATAAACCTGCTGTTTGACCAAGCTTTCCTTGTAGACATAGCGTCTAGACGTGTGTGCAAGCCATCAATGGAGGTGCGCAGATCAGCAACCTCCTCATTCATGGACCTAAGCATAGGTCGTGAGGACTCGGACCTAAATATACTTGCTCCACGAGGAGCATGCCTGGAAGGTCGAGCTGAATCAGTGGAGTGCCTGGCCCGAGCAACCGATATAGGGTCATCCTTCTCATCCAAGTCAATCCGGGACGTGTCTCGTCCAACCCAGATTTGAGCAGCTCTAAACGGAGCTTTTGGTAGTATCTCACCATCAGTGGCAGTTACTAGGGTCTGATGGAGGAGGCATAGTGTAGTGACAAGAGATGGGTAGTAAAAATCCTTGGCAGTGAGGGATGCCCTCAATACCATCCCATCAATAATTAAGAGGACGATGTCAACATACTGCTGTGTTACAAAACACCAAGTTAAAAGTTCCATATTAAAATTGACATCCGTGGTGTTGCAATAGGGCAAGATCCGGTTGCATATAATAGAAAACCAGCATTTAGCTGAGTGTGTAAAACAGTTAGAGTGCAGAGTCTTATTTCTAATGCACATAGGGATGCACTCTACACATAATGCCTCAATTACCATGTCCCATGTGACACCTGACCTATCATGGTAATAGTCGACATTACTAGTGTGCATTGGCAGTCTAAGTACCTGCCTAATAGTAGGAATATGAGTATTGACATTCTTACCTCTGACGAATACCCTTCTGGCCATCGCGTTTGGAGCATTGGCGTAGAATTCCCGGACAAGCATCTTGTTTACATTAGGAGGTGAGTCGAAGAGGAACTCCATTTCGCGCCTGCGAATTTCGTCATATATTTCAGGCTTCTCCGAGCGGATAGCTATCAGGTCAACTTCAACCTCTTGGAGCCATTTCTTAGCTGCCTTAGTGTGAAATCCATTCTCCGCCTCTTCGCAAGCAAACCTTGACTTATCATAAGTAGGTTGCCTCGAAGAGCTAGCACCATGTCGAGATCTCTTAGGGGCCATGATACTGCACAAATAGGATAGCCAAAAATTTTCAAACTGTTAGTCATTGGTAGGCTACTCAGACTTCGCCATCCGTGGAATATCACAGTAGACCCTTTTTCGTGCAATCACCTCATACTCCTATACATAGTTTCTTATCTAACTATTTTACATATTCCATTCCAGCACCCCACACTTAATTATTTGAGCACTCTAACATTACCCAATCAACTTAAGCCATCCCCAATAAAATACAACAACAACCAATTCATGAGTTGGGCATTATGTCTCCTAAAACTACATTCATCAATTATTACCATGGATAATTGCCCAACTTGGCTAACCAACCAACACATAGAGTCACAACACTTTTGGGTCACCAAATCACAAATTTAGCATTAAACTCAATTGGAGATCCAACAACCCAATCTTTACCAAACTTTCAATCATATAACAAGGTTCCTTAAGAAAAATTAATGGAAACATTCAATGTTCAACAAGAAACCAAATAATATTCATGAACTACCCTAAACTTACATTATCTAATTAATTGTACAAAATAAACATTCAAGAACTAAAATAAAAACAAAATAAAAGAAGAAAATGAGAGAAACTTACTAGTTAGAGCAATGGAGGAGTAGGGTGGATGAGGGGGATGCTTTGGAGAAGAGAGGGTTGAGAATTTGTAGAGAGAAGGGAGAGGATTTTGAGTTAGAGAAAGAGAGAATTTTGAAGATGGGGGGCGGCTGTTTTAGGTTATGGGAGTAGGAGGTTAGGTTTTTAGGGTTCAAAGAAGAGGGGGGGTGAAAGAAAATAAAAAAAATCTTTTAATTTCAATGACCTGCTGCATCATAGCTTCCAATCTTGCAAACCCATCGTCATGTCTACCCCCATGTGGTGGTGGAGGCGGATGATATCCCTACTGCTGATTGCCGAAATTCTGAGGTCTAGGATATGGAGCCATGTTGTGTGGTAGCCTTATACCTGCTGCATTAAATTGTGGCCGGGGAGGTCTGTACTGCATTGGAGCCTGTTGGCCCCAGTTTTGATTTCCTTGTCGCTGCCCTCCATAGTTAGCCACATAGTTCATATCCTCATGCTGATGATGATGTTCTTGGTCTGCAGCCCATGGATTACCTATGGGTTGGCTAATGCAAGATGTGCATAAAATACCATTGGTAGTATCTACAATGTGAACCTGCTGCTTAACCCCTGATTCTTCCACCTTCTTTGTCAGGATGCTCATTTGTGTCAATAAAGTTGACATGTTCTCCTCTAGAGTGTTGGATGGATCCATAGGTAGAGCGTGTACCACTAGTGTGATAGGAGCATTCCTGGTCGTCCACTCGGAATTTTGAGCCATCTTGTCTAGCAAATTTTGGCCCTCTCTCCAAGTCTTACTCAGAAAATCCCCACCTGCTGAAGCATCTACAATATTCTTCATACTATCTGAAAGCCCCATGTAGAACCTTTGACCCAACATCCGCTCAGGAATCCCATGGTGAGGACACATAACAAGCATACCCTTGAATCTGCCCCAAGTTTCATGTAATGTCTCCATTGGTTTCTGCTTGAAGCTCACAATCTCATCAATTTGTTGAACTGTCTTGTTAGGTGGATGAAACTTGTTGGGGAATTGCTTGACTAACTCATCCCAAGTTGCAATGGAGTTTATGGGGAGTGAGTTTAGCTATATATGTGCTGCTCCTGTAACTGAGAATGGAAAGAGTAATAATCTGATGGCTTCCGGAGTTACATTCGGTTGCCTCTGTGTCTTGCATATTGAGAGAAAGTTCTTTAGGTGCTGCTGTGGATCTTCAACCCGAGACACAGAGAATAATCCCTTATTTTGCAACAAGTGAAGCATGTTGTTAGTGATCTGGAAAGACTCAGCTTGAATTGCTGGCACAACGATGGCAGTTGCCAAATTATATGGTGTGGGTTCTGCCCAGTCAAATAGTACACCTTCTTGTGCCTCTTGCGCCTCTTGCATATTTAACACGACTTGCTGGTTTTGTTCGTTTATGTCACCCATGTCGAAGTCTAGTTTGATTGGTTGTTGAGATTGCTGAATTTGTTTGATAGGCTTGTTACGTGCCCGAAAAGTTTGCTCGGGGTCTAAGAGTCCTTCAATTAATTCTCCAGTCCTTGCAGATTTTCTAAGCATGCACCTGAGTACCCAAATCAACAACCGTCAAAATATTCAATGTAAAGTGTAGAAAGAACCTGACTACACAAAACTCTTGAAGTTCTGGCAATGGCAATTGATAATTTCGTTAATTTCTCGGCAACGGCACCAAAATTGATTCATGTCCAAGCAACGGTCGTAGTCAATATAACCTAGTCTAATAGGTCCATAATCCATCCCACAGGTAATTAACCTACCAAACACAACTTTCACAACCCAAGAATACTTCCAAATCAAGTTCCCAAAATTTAGAGTATATTTTTGTATGGATTTCGAACCACTACTTTGCAATAATTAAATGTCTTAAAAGAAAGAATTGAATATTGGGTAAAAATAATACGGAGAAAGACTAAGGTATTGATTTCCCCTATTGATGGAATCCCTTATCGTTATGCTCATACAAATTGTTAATATATTCTATCAATCATAAATGCTATTTGTACCGTAACCGTCTCCCGAGCAATTACAATAATTTACTAGCGTACTCTCCCGAGCTACCCTAGCTAGCTTTAATTTGAATTGTTCACTTAAGATTGCACCCAAGACTTCGTTATTCCTAACCCCGTCTTTACGCCTAAAGTTATAGATTCCTCCAATAACCTAGGTGTGATGTTGTTCAACAATATACTTAAATATGCACTCTTTTCCAAGTTATGCACACTAAATAGGCACAGCTAATTGGGGATCCTACCAATTAACTACAACAAGAATGATGTTGAACAAATAGAAATCTAGTTCACAATTTGTAGTCACATAAACGATAAGTTCATCACCCAATAGGTTCCATCAAAAACATAGAAAAGGATTTAGCTACTCATGCTTAAAGAAACAAGAATAATAATTGAAATCATAAAGAAATACTTTATATAAAATAAAATAATGAGTTGAGAGGATTCTCTCTTACTAAATATCTTGCAAAAGTAGTGAAATAATGACAACATGCCTCTATTGGGCAAACTAGGAGTTTATATAGAGGTTTTAGAGCTAAAAAACTAAGTTTGAGTACAATTAGGATTACTTTTGCGGCGCCTTCCGCGGTTCGTTCGCGGCCGTGAGCGGACCGCGAACAGCAAACTTGAGAGAGCTTCATTATTCGCGGTTCATCCGCGGCCGCGAGTGAACCGCAGATGAACAGTCAGTCTGATTTTTCTCTACTTCTTCAAGCTCTTTTCACTTTAGCTCTTCTCTTGGCCTTTGCATCAACATATGACTCCAAAATAGCTCTTTGTAGCATCCAATGTATCACATGTACCTATAACACCCAAAATAACACTAATCAAAGCATTTTGTCCTCATAAAAAACATTAACTCCATAACAAAGTGTGATTATTTAGGGCATAATTATAGTCAAATTCACCTATTGTCACTGAGTCCCAGTTCGAGCAAGTTCGAGATGCATTTTTTTTATGGTGAAGGCACTTAGCCTGAGTCCTAGTTTAAGCGAAGTTAAAATTCTCTATTTTGAGTGCGAACGAACTTAGTCTCAGTTTGGATTGAAGCAAGGTCGGACTACACTTTTTGTTGGAGAAGGCACTTAGCCCAAGTCCTAGTGCAAGTGAGGTCGAACCACACTATTTTGATGGCTAATGCACTTAGCCAGATTCCCAATTCGAGCGATAAAAAACTGTACAATTTTTATGGTGAAGGCACTTAGCCTGAGTTCAAGTTTGAGCGAGGTCAAACTGCACTATTTTGATTATGAAGGAAATTAGCTTGAGTCCTAGTTTGAGCGAGGTCGGACTACAATATTTTGATGGCGAAGGCACTTAGCATGGGTTCTAGTTCGAGCCAGGTCGAGCTGCACTATTTTGAAAGTGAAGGCACATAGCATGATTCCTAGTTTGAGCAAGGTCGAACTGCAATATTTTGATAGCGAAGGTACTTAGCCAGAGTTCCGGTTTGAAAGAAGTCCAACTGCACTATTTTGATGGCGAAGGAACTTAGATTGAGTGCATGTTTGAGCAAGGTCAAACTACACTGGTTTGAGGGTAAAGGCACTTAGGTTGAGTCTCGATTCGAGCGAGGTGGAACTGTACTATTTTGATGGTAAAGGCACTTAGCTTGAGTCTTAGTTTGAGCAAGGTCGAATTGCACTATTTTGATGGAGAAGGCACTTAGCCTGAGTCCTAGATCGTGTGAGGTTGAATTGCACTATTTTGATTGGTAAGGCACATAACCCGAGTTCAAGTTCAAGTGACATGAAATTGCACTATTTTGATATTGAAGGCACTTAACTTGAGACCTAGTTCAAGCGAGGTCGAACTTCACTGTTTTAATAGAGAAGACATTTAGCCTGAGTCCCAGTACAAGCGATATCGAACTACATTATTTTGATGGCAAAGGCACTTAGCCGGAGTCTTAGTTCGAGTGAGGTCGGACTACACTTTTTGATGGCGAAGACACTTAGCCTGAGTCGTAGTTTCAGTGAGGTCGTACTACACTGTTTTGATTGCAAAGGAACTTAGCCTGAGTTTCAGTTCGAGTTAGGTCAAACTATATTGTTTTGATGGAAAAGGCACTTAGCCAGAGTTGTAGTTCGAGCGAGGTTGAACTGCACTATTTTTATGGCCAAAGCACTTAGCATGAGTCCCAGCTCGAGCAAGGTCGAACT